>JAODUG010028456.1:13308-42926 GCA_027564795.1 Aphredoderus sayanus
ACTGATAGCATCTATTCCTACTGGCAAGTTCAAAGTTAATGCATTAGAACTATGTCCCAAACACTGCATTAAACACACACTTCTAAAACCCCACTGAGATGAATCCATATGTAACCGCGTGCAGGTAATGCTGGTGAAAGAACGGGGAGGGTCTTTGTGGCTGCGGGCGCAGCGCGGCATTGGAGCTAAATCCAAGGAGCAGTCTGAAACCATTAGGATAGGCATACAACACAGAGTAGCTCCAGACTGCCCTCAGCATACACAAACACATGCCCACAGAGCGCACACACACACACACACACACTGTGTAGCCTCTACGTGCATGCGCACGTGCGAGGGACCAATATAAGCTCGCTGCTGTGAAATGTTTCCCTGCCGATGCATTAGTCACTATTAAAGATTATTTGTGAAATGTAATGAGGCATTAAATCAAATACGGGGGCGGGAGACAGAGAGAGAATTTAAAGGCATAGTGTGTTTATTAGTCAGATGGGGCACTGTGGAGAAAAGACAGGCCCCTGCATGGACAGTGCATACGCAATGCATGCATCAATCAAAGCATTTGCCTCAGGATTTGTTTATTCAAATGCAAAGGCAGCACGATCGAAAGTATAGTTGCTCTTAACCGAGGGATTTTACGGCAACTGGAGATAAAGCACATTTTTGTTCATGCATTATGCATGTATAAAAACATGGATAATATATTTGTTTATAATACTTATTATAGATAATACTTCTTACAAACAAACACATCAAATATGTTTATTTGTTCTCCATTTTAACTGGACAAAACCTACAAAGCAAGTCATCAAAGGGCATTCCTTCATTGGGGGCAGGTAGGTGGGTGTGTACAGGGTCATGTTTATGTTGGGCTGACTCTGTAGCTGATGTGTAAGGTGATGCTTGTTCAGCCGCAGGTCACAGACCTGGCCTGGCCCGGTCACTCAACAGTCAGCCACAGCAACACAACAATGGGAGGTGTTCACACACACACACACACACACACGTGTAACACTCCCTGCTAAGCTTCAGACGTGACATACAGGATTCTTAAACACGTTAAACATTAGCCTCTCAAACACACGCACTCACGCTTTCTGATCCATATCATTTCCTACCCACAAATCTTCACTCCAAAGTGAGAAGTTAGCTGTCTATACGTCGGTAAACCCAAACAATGAGCTCCCATTACCAACTCCTCCCCTGCCTTTCTCTGACCATATCTCCTGCAGGCACAGTGACGTTCCCAGTTTAATCCCAGATTCCTTGTCAACATCAAACGGGATTGGTGAGGGTTCCCAGGTCTGGCAGAGGGAGAAGGAGAGAGGGCAGGAGGGGTTGATGAGGGGAGAGATGACACGTGCGACTGAGTGGTCTCATTTAACACACCGACAGCCAGGCCTGGGGGCCTCGAAAACAAACAAACGCCTCACACACACACACTTCTACAGTACTTTGACCTCATTCTCTACATATTCATTTGTAAAATGCTTGCATGTGTAAGCCACGTCAATGTATACGCTCACAGGCACACACATTAAGTGTATGTATACTGTATGTACAAATGTGTAAAACAATTTGGCGTCACTGACAGACGAGACACAGGTGAGCCCGCAGGAGTCTGGGTAAATGTTTGTGTTTGGGCCCTCACGCCCTTTTCCCCACAGGAAGCAGCAGCCAATGGGAACGAGAGGGGGTTGAAAGACATCATTGTGCAGCGCTGCATGAGTGGTCATTGTAATAATACTGTAGGCGGACACTATCAGCTACAAGCTGCAAAATACTGCATCTGCTCATTTAGCTACAGCTAGATGTACCTTTAGTATAAGTCGTTGACTACAGGTCCCACACTGATATCTAGATGGAAATATAAACATTTCACTGTAGCCTATTCAATTAACCACAGTATTTTCATTCAGCTGCCACTGGCTTCCGATTCATGTTTCTCTAAATACAGCTTCGTTCTTAATGTGTTCTTCTAATGTGTTGGGGATGTTTTCATCCCCAACATCAGCACACAGACTTTTGAAGTAAGGAAGCCATACAGTGAGGGGGATTTACAAATTTGTACTTGGTAATATCACAACTAAAATCTCTATTTGTGCACATACGTGTAAATATTTCAATGCACACATTGGAGCCACTCATTAAATGAAAACAGAGTGCCTTTCAGAATGTACTGGAGAGGTATTGGCTGGCTTGCTGTGTTGAGTGTAGTGTGGGAGTGGGTGGTCTGCTTAACCGTTTGAGATGGGGGGTCTGGGGTCTGGCCAAGGCAGAGGACTAGTGGGGTATTACGCGCCGACCTACTTATAGTTGTTATCTCAGAGGTAAGCCCCCTCCCTTCTTACCTACTGCTCTCTCTAAAATGTCCTCACCTCTGGGGGAGGAACGGGGGGGAGAGCAGAGGAGAGGATGGATAGAGGGAGGTGGCAGGATGTAAGGAAGGCAGAAGGAAGGGAGCAGTTTCCCTGACAATGCCTCCAAATCACCGGTCACCCCTGAGCTGACCAAGTGTGACCCCGGGTACCCCTGGCTCCTTATCCTGTCCTATGGGAAGCACAGTTTCCTGCTTGTTGAGGCCTTATTGACGACAGCCGTCTCGACGGAGAGCAGATGCGTGATAAACTCTAGTGACCACTGCTATAGGGAGGACAGGGGGGGAGATTGAGAGACAGACAAACAAATGGAAAGGAACCAAAAGGAGATTGCTGTTGATACAAACCGCTGCACCCAATCCTGAAACAAACACACGAGGCTGAATAGATAGTGTGTCTGCCGATCAAAAGAAAGAAAGAAAGAAAAGAAAAAAAAGGATGTGCACGCACACGTGTGTGTTTGTGTGTGTGCGTGTGTACGTGTGTGTGCGTGCATGCGTGTGCAAGGGTGAATGTGTCTAACAGTGGCAGCACAAAGGTAGCGGTGTCATGTAACCTATTCAAACCCCACCCGCAAGCGCAGGTGACCTTATTGTGTCCAGACCCCCCCCTCCCCCCCCCTCCCTCGGCTGAGAATGAGCACCATGTGTCATGTGTGTCACGTGTGTCGAGGACAGCTTTGCCCACAGAAGCGCACAGCCATGAAGTGTGTTGGTGATCTGACTCAGAAAGGCCCCCTGTGCAAAGGGAGACGAGGGAGGTCAGAAGGCGGCTGTGTCTGAAAACGCTTTCATGCGCCGCAGCCCTGAGGTAATACAGCACACAACACAGACCGGGGGTCCCTTGAAGCATTTGGAAAAGGAGTTCAGTGGTTTTTGTGACCTCGCGCAGACATATTTCATATTTGCTCGCTCGGAAACCGAAGAAGGTTTATCGTGGGAGAGTTTTGTGGCGCTTCTGACAAGCTCCAGAAACATCAAACAGGATTTAAAATGCGGTGTATAATTTGATAGTACTTATCAAAGTACATTTACATCATGTCATCGCAGCACTCCAGCTGGGAATGTTTAACAGTTTTAGAAATCCCTGTCTTTGGTGGGTTCAAAGCAAAACGATCTGAAAGGTTTTCATATCCTAACTGGATACATGCTCTTTACAGCCCTTTGCTGTGACTGGACCAGACTGTTTACTGGGGTTTCCCTTGGCTAACAAAGCACTGTGTTCATAACAATGGAAACCACTGTTTCAGCGGCCTACACAGCAGACTGTCTCTAACCTGCACGATGCTACACAGGTCCTGGACGTAGGTCCTCTCTGTGTCCAGGATCTCCTGCACCACCCGGTCCACATACGTCCTGGGACCCAGGCCCGGGGTGCACCCGTCCCCTCCGTCGGGGCTCAGCTCCGGCTCCGACTGGCCCGTGGACGCCCGCCCTCCCTCCTGCGTTCCCGCCTCTCCGTCGGTGGGGTCCTGGTCGCCCAGCTGCCGGGCCGGGACCAGCTCCAACCGGATGGCCCCGGAGTCCCGGTCCGACGACGAGGTGGCCGTGGCCGCCGCCGGGTGACAGTGGGGGGCGGGGCCGAGCGTGGAGCGGCTGCCCAGCGAGCAGTGGCTGTCCCGCGAGGACGCGGTGGAGGAGGTGGAGCTGTAGCTGATCGGCCGCTCGGCGCTGTCGGGGGAGGAGTCCATGCTGTGGGCGGAGCGGTAGTGCAAGGGGGCGTTGCGGAAGGCCGGGTTGCGGAGGCAGCGCGCCGGAATGTCCACGGAGCTCAGGGACGAGTCCGGAACTTCCGGCAGAGGAGGCAGCGTGTCCGGCAGGAAGAAGTAATCATCTGCAGAGAGCACACACAATACATGAGCATCCATTTGCAAGGGCCATGACTGACAGCCCAAACTCCTCCCCTCTTACTGCTTTTACAATCATTAGCTAACTAATATTTATACTAAAATGTACATATCCTGCTTTCATTTCAATAAATACAATTTAGAATGTAGTGTAATGTATACACCAATCCTGAAAACAACCCCCAGCTCGGAATGTCCATAAACCAACCTATTCCAACAGTTCATCAACACCAGTCTTACAGTATATCTGCTTCAACGGTGGCCCAATTCCTGACGTTCCAGTTAACCACGGAATGACCAACCACCATCCACAGGCAGTACCAGTAGCCATTGTGGCTAACTGACCAGTTTGTCCTCAATTCCCCCCCCCCTTCCCCGGAGAAGCCTCTAACTGACAGAGGGTTTGTGGCGGGTATGACATCCCCGCCACAAACCCTGGAACTCATCAAGATTGTGTGCGTGCACGCGCATATACGTTTGTGTGTGTGTGTGCGCGCGCATGTGTATGCAGACGCAGAAAGACAGCGCCAGTGGATTTAATGACCAGATTATCGCTGTAAGACGGCTATGAATGAAGGCCCTATTTCTCTAGAAGAGAGAGGGGCTTGTGTGCGCATATGGGACTACAGGAGTCTGTTTGGCGACAAGCTGGCTCACAACCTTGTGTCTGTGAAGAGAGCCGTTAAGATATGATTACCCCAACTCCCGAGACCCCCGCCCCCCCCTCACCTCGCTACGCTGAGGTGGAACCACACAAGCGGCGTCTCAGACTGGACACCCCCCACCCCCGCCAACACTTTTCCAGGGTCTCGCTTCAAAAAGAAAGCCAGCTTTGATGGACTAGGCTGGCAGCGTCAAACAGAGCGAGGGGAAGAGACGGAGAAACCTCACACCGAGCTAGTCGGAGTCAAACCGACGTCCTCTTCAAAGCCAAACACCGCCAATGACCCGATAATGTTGCCGTTGTGGCAACACTAAGATCGGATGGCCTGCAGGACAGCCCCCCCCCCACCAGCAATACCGGCCAGTCCTCACCCTTCTCACATCCAACACAAAGAGATCACAGACAACGTTTCCAAAAGGAAAAGAAAAACCGCAAAACACAATGTGAACCTGAGAACATGCTCAGAAGAATTCTCTCTCTCTCTCTCTTCCTCCCACCCACCCCCCCGGGTGGGCCTGCAGTGTGGCTGGGTGGGCCCGTTCCTCTGATGGTCCCCAGAGCCGGTGTGTGTGGAGATGGGGTCGCAGCTCTAGTGTGCGCTGCTGCTCCTGGCTGCTCTCTCTGATGAGCAGGAAGACCCAGTTGCATTGTGCCTAATGCGGTATGGCGCACTGCTCGCCAATCCAAAACAAAGACAAAAGGGAGGGCAATATGAGAGAGTCTGACGGGCTGAATGGCCGTGGCTCTGGCAGAGAGATCTGTCTGTTGTGCTCCAGCGGTATGCCAACAAAAGCAGGACGGGGCCTGGAGCGCCCAAAAGTGATGTGGCATGCAATTGGTGTTTACTTCGCTGATAGTTGGGAACCAGTTTGTGGTGTAGGTGCATGACCCAGTTGAATTTCTTTTTATTTTCTTGAACAATTACAGATCACAGAATGAGAAGCAAACATGCACATTCACGTGCACACAAAGCACACGCAGCTTTCTTGATAAACCAGCGCTTTCATGTAATTGTCCATAGGCCATGCAATGGGCTATGGGACATTACACAACACATTAATAGGTAACCAAGAAACTTGGTTGAACAGCGTACTACATATTTTGCTTATCAAGGTGATAATGTATGTACAACTACAATTAATGTGTGCTTGTGTTAGGGCATTAGTTTTATCAGTCCATCAAGGATGATGTAATTCAGTTAATAATCCTCACAATAAGATAAATAAGCCTCCCCCCACACATACTATACTGTATAAGGAGAGCAAACACAGAAAAAACTGTTTCCGTTTGCAGAAACCTTAACATCACACAGATTGCTCTAACTTGCATGTTTGCCCAGCCCCTCCTTCCCACCTTCTAGCTCCATGTTTGGGGCACACCCTGGCAGTTTCCTAGGGGAATTGCCTCACACACACACGCAAACAAGAGTGGGTTCCTAGGCTTTGGTTACCTTCTGTTCAGATTATGTTTAACCCGATCCATGTAAATTATCCCTAATTATGGTCCTAAGCTTAAAGGTTTCGACTGTTTCTCTTCAGTGTGCATACATTGTGTGTGCGCGCGTGTGCGTGCGTGCGTATACACTTCTTGTCAGCAAGGATTAGATAGGGTATTAAGTGTGTGAGCTTCAGTGCTCCTGCCAGTGTAGAGCAATGTGAATGAGTTTGCCCAGTTTTGGACGTCTAGCTGTCATGCAGCTTGACAAAGACAAAAGAACGGCCTTGTCTTTTTTGAGCCACGGTTAACGTGTTTAACATGTGCCGGCAGGAACGTTACATTTGTCTGACAAGCTTGCACACTGAGGCGGTAGATAGGGGAGAGAGTGGCTTAAACACAACAAAAGGAACTATCTTTAACCTCTTAATTCTATTTAAGGCTACAAACACTGTCATTTTGTCTCATGTCCTGGCCCAGCAAGGGTTAATGAGCCATGCTGCCTTAAACCCTGCACTTCAGTTAGACACTTTACGGTCACCTGAAGTGCTTTTTGTGCTGGAGTGGTCAGCAAACAGCCGTGAGAACCCCTTTCTAGCAATGCCCTGAGCCTCACAAGAGCTCCAACAGCTCTGCGAGTGCTTTTTAATAATAGGCATGTGAACCTGCTTTGAAGGCCTTCGACCTGAAGAAAGATGCCAAACTACGGTAGCAGCCTCATATAAATGCAGGAAGCTGTGTGTTACCATCAAATGTCATTTAAAAATACCCCTGCTTCTATTGTGTCAGGTTTTCACTTAGTTAACCCTCCCGCTGTCCTAAGGTATTTCAGCAGACTACCAGCAGAGGGAGCCAACCGCGGAAAAGTCATATGTCCGTGTTGTGGTTGGCACCCCTACTGGCGAGTGCACCGGGTCATTTTGACCCATAGGACAGCGGGAGGGTTAAGACTAAATTACAGTTTTCAAGACCCTTTCTTTATTATATCATAGTACTGTGTTTTGTTGTGCTACAGGACATCCAAGCACCGGTAAGTGTTTAAGTGTTTAGTCTGTCAACATGATCAAGGCCAGATAAGATCTGATCTAAGGCGGGCATAAACGAGACAGCTGCTGGCGGCTGAGCTCACTCTCCTCTCCTCCTCCTCCTGAGTCAGCTTCCATCCAGCAGGTCTCACGCGGCACAAAAGGACCTACCCCACAGAAAGCACAGGCACGCAAACACATGCACAGCCTGTCATCCCGACACAAAATGCACAACCTCTGCCTTCAACTCAGCTCTAGTTCCATCTATCACACCCCTATAATGTCAAGCCATATTTCTATTAAGGTTGGATGCCCCCCTTCCCCGAACATGACATCAGTAAGCTGGGTCTGGGACAATAGGCTGGCCTGTGAGTCGTAAGCCTTTCCCGAACCCCTCCCTTTCTCATTCGCTCTCTCTTCTCCATTTCCCCCTCCCCTCACATTTTTTATTACATCAATCATACTAAATTCTTAGGATTTTAGCCACCCATTGCTGCTTCCCCACCCCCACACATAATGACCATGCCTTCCTACCCCTGTGACATGTATAGTGAAATTGCATTCCTGTTTAGAAGAACTCAATTTTCCATGTTGACTGCGTCTGTAGGATTCACAGGACATTCCTATGGGCCCTGTCCAAGCCAATCAAAGCATATATTTTACCATTTAAAAATACATTCTTGGTGTTGTATAGATATATACACCTTACGTAGCACTTTGGTACATGCACAGACACTTTTGCAAAAGACTCTACAACTAGGTCAATGTCAACTTTTATTCTATCTCATGACTATAAGACAGATTTCCTTTCAGCTACAAACTGAGATAATGATTTCCTTCTTTTACTGCTTTTATAATGTTCCCTAAAGGCTGTATAATTACCCTTTATTGATCCTGGAGTGGTTATATACCTTGTCTCTCCCTCCACCCACACACACACACACACACGCATGCATTTCATGAGTGCATTATTATATATGTTTCAAATTTAAATGTACACAGAATTCAAACCACTGACCTCTAAGACAACACATCTCTAGCCTGAAATCTGCCTGAAAGCCCCTTTGGAGAGATGACATCAGAAATAACAAAGCCAGGCTTCAGTAAAACTGGCCAGAGGAAAAAAAGACAGGCTTAATGGAATGAGAGATAACCAATCTTGAGGTTCCATTCATTCACTCTTTATCAGTATGTGTCCCTGTTTATGCATCAACAAGAAAGCTCTACGTCACTGTCCATTCCCTGCCCATGAAGTACACTGAAAATACAGCCTGGCTAGAAAGCTCAAAACGTCTTGGAGGACATCCCGAATGTCACCGTGAAGAATGATGCTACTGTAGCATTGCTGCAAACAACAATAGGCATTGTTTGGATATTGATGCGTTTGTTCACCGAGTTGTAACTCATAGTTTTCCTCAAACTTGATTGAATTATATTCGCCTTTTTAGATCCCATTTGCGAACCGCTGGTGTAATGGAGAAGTACAGGCACAGAACTATGTATAAGGACAGTACAGGCCAGAGGTGGTCATTTGCATCAGTTCCACCCTCCCTCTCTCGGTAACACTTCCAATTACAAAGATAAGGTTTCGTGCAGACATGGTGCGGCAAAGGCATGCCAGGCTAGGCCTGATAGCCTCAGCGTAGGAGGAGGAAAATATGGGGGGAAAGGTCAAACACCCTCCCTCCCTTCTTTTGTCATTCCATGTCCCACTCCATCTGTCCCATTTTGAATCCTCCCTTTGTAGTGCTTTCAGTTTTCTCTCAATCTCCAATACACCCGTGTGTGTGTGCGTGTGTGTGTCTGTGTGTGCGCGCGCGAGCGTGTGTGTCCTCTAAACATCTCTCCATCAGACACAACTCTCTTCTCCCAGTGCCCCCCTGAACCGCCTTTGAAGTGCTAAAATGCTAACTTCAGAGGGCGCGGTTTCGGGGATGAACATCAGAGCGGCGCGTTGACGGAGCTTTGTGCTCCAGGAACGATCTGGACGGTCGCTTCGTTCCGGCCATCGCCAACGTACACGTGCCTTACACCCACCCCCACTTAAAGTTCAGTCCCAGTTGCCGATAGAGACGGAGGTTTGATCGCTTCTGGCACTAAGGCCCTTAAAGTGTCACTCAGGATTTCACACTCCGTTAACGAAGGGGCGTGTACAACATAGACAGGAAGAGAAAAACTGATTTAGTTATGAAAGATAGAGGCTTCTGTGGGAGACATGCAGATGTGTATAATGACTAGTCTGTACTTTACAAAGCAGATGTTTTGGGAGCGAGGTTAGGGTAGGGTGCATCGACAAATAGAGACAAGAAAAAGAAAATAGGCCATTAATCTTTAAACCCTTGGCTCAGAAGAGGCAGTACGCTCTGAAACAGTCACACAATCATATTTCAGCACACGTCGTGACTCGTGAAGTTCGTGGTCCAGACTTGATACAGACCATAATCATAATAGGCATTTGTGGGTTCCACTGGCTCGGGGGGGGGGGGGGAACCCAAGGTAAACTTATTAGCAGGGTAAACTTATAGTCAACATGCATTCTAGCTGGCTCACACAATTATATGGCAACAAATGAGCTCTGCACTTTTCTCATCAGCTGGTTATAACACGGGGTTAGGTGTCGTGTTATCCATGTGTTACTGCAGACATCAGCTGGGAATGCTCAGCATAGTTTGAAGCTCAGAGTTTAGCCTCTGCGGGAAAAACCTGCAGCCGCAACCTCACACCCCACTATTTTCGGAAAGGCGTGCACGCACACACACACAAACACACGTGTACACCCTCAACTTTTGGACACCCGCATGATCCTTGCTGCAGTCTCTCTCTCTGGAGAGTCTTCGGTCAAAAGCACCCTGACCCTCCACATCCCCCTGCGACCCCAAATCACTCAACATCCCCAGAGGTCCTAGCAATGAGAGAGTGTGTGTGTGTGTGTGTTGGAGGGGGAGGGGGGGCTCTATTGTGTCCAGCACCTCTACACCAAAGTGTTCGCTGGAAACAGTAATTACACCCCCCTCTCCACTCTTTGCGACCCCCACCCATCGCCTCCCCTTAAAGGCTCTAATTTGGGTCACAGGCGGCAGAATGGCATCTCAGCGCTGCCCAAACAAGCAGGCAGTCAGACCCACCGCCGCAGAGAGACTGACACACGTTTTAACTACCTGACTGTCAGACCTCTGAGGAGCTGTAAAACGGTGCAGGAGAGACAAAACACTTTAAGCTTGCGTGTACTGTGCTCTTTTATAGGTGCAATTATTGTTAGTATTATTGCATCCACAGCAATACTGAGTGGTCACATGACAAGTTTCAACAACCACAGGGTTGTTCAATAACAACAACAACAAAAAAGAAAACATATCATCGTGTGGGATTTCAAGTGACGAGCCTGTGGAAAAGCAAACAGGCTCCTCAACAACAGTAGCACTTCACAAAGTGGCTGTTAAGCCGCGAGAAAACACAGCAACTAATGAAATAAAACAACAGACCACAACCTACGCCTTAATAAAGGGTTATTCAAGTTATTTCCTGGAGTTAGCCCTCAAGTAAACAGAAACGATTATACGTCACAGATGAAATAGACCCAAAAATATAAGCTTACTCATATATTAAATAACAGAATGTTTAAAAAGTCACCTTGCGTTGCCACAGTGCCACAATGACACAATAAATGTGACTATTCATCTCTGATAGGGTTGTTTCACACAGTTCAGCACTCCAAATTGCACGGTCAAGAAAGAAAAAAACGTTTCACATATAAGAAGACAAAAAAAAAAAAAAGAGTGGAATCTACAGTGGAATATATCATACGGGGAACAGCTCCTTCTTACCAGTAGGCATTGTGGCTTTGCTCCCTCAACAGAAACTAAACCAAGGGGGGTTGACCAGGATAAGACAACACTCAGGTTCAGCAGAAACACAGCGGTCCTGAGGGGTGAATCACATATCCAAAGTATTCCTGGATTCCCCAACAGTATTCCCGGTGGGGCAGCCTGCGAAGAGTTCCCTCATCAGACTTCCCGCATTCTCCCGGTCCGTCTCATCCTGATCTCCTTCTCCTGGGAGCGAGCGTGCCATCCAACACTCCACAACACACACATGCACACACACACACACACTCCTGGTGCTGGCGGGGGGATGTTGACACTTGCTTCTGTCGCTACACTACTCTGTCTCAAACTCTCCCGTCTCTGTCGTTCACCAATAATCCCTCCCCCTCTCCCTGCATGCCTCCCTAACTCCCTCCCTCTGCTCGGGCAACACATCCACTCTGCATGTGCGAGTCTGTGTGTGTGTGTGTGTGTGTGTCAGGCTGAATGGCCTCTGCTCTCTACTGCTCCCTCCCTGCTGGGGTATTTCCCTCCCCCCCAGACTACGCCTCCCCTTCTCTCCCACAGCAAATGACTAGGACTAGTACAGATTTTGCCTCTCTTTCATTCCCCCCCCACACTAGTTTCACTCATGGTGCTCCTGCTGCGGTGAAAACGTACGAGTTGGCTGAACGAACACACCGCATGCAGCCGGAGAGTGTGTGCGTGTGTGTGCGTGTACTATACTAGCATATACTATACTAGCATGCACGCACACACACACACACACACACACAAAGGCCAGCTACAGCCCAGCGGGTGTCTGGACTGTTGCGGTGAGATCCCGGCTCCGCCGATCTCACACACACACACACACTTTAGGGGCCAAGAGGTATCCAGCACAGACAAAAGGGCCTGTGCTCCCCATACATACTCTCCTCTGTCCATTGTGTGTTCCTTTGTACCCTGGCCACAGTATGGAACTGCTGGATTCCCTACGTGCGTACAATGTAACTCTTACTCCGCATATTTCATACTGCAGGACAATACGGAGATGTGAGCGGACACAGCAGGTCTGAGCGGTATTGAGCAGGGTTGAAGGTGCTCCCTGCTTGACCCCCACCAATCCCAGTCACTGCCTGAAGGCTTCTCGCCTCCAGCAGGTGTGATTGGATGTGACAGGGACCCGAGCAGCATGGGTCCCCCCCCGACCTCAATGATGGAGAGCCCCGCCCCCGGGCCACACTTTATACACACACACACACACACACACAGTAGAGCCCAAGTAGCACGACCCTTGTCTAGAACACTGAGGCTCTGTTGACCCATGAAGCCCCTTACATGCTGTCTTCCCTACCCTGTGGTCCATTACCCCTGGCTGTCTGCAGAACGAGCTCCCCCCGTTGGCAGCACAAGAGGCCGACCGCTCTAAGCTCCCGCACTCGGCCAACCACGACCTGTTGACAGAACCCGGCCTAATGGCCCAGCCTGTGCGACTAAACCTCCCCCCACACCGCCGAGCATTCCCCTCTCAAAGGATGGTGACACGTCAAAGAGTAATTGTTTTTCCACTTCTTTGGCTGAATACGTTCACAGGGCTCTCTGGCTCATAACATGGCCCCACCTTAAGCCACCCCAACTCTGTTCTGTCCCCGGCCTCAATCTGTACAAGTGGTTGACAATAACTGCTCATATCACTTGCTGTGACTTAATGTTGCAGCTGACGGAACTTGCCAAACATCTATCTAATGGATAGTGGCTAATAAGAGATATCATCAGGAGACTGATGTTGTTTAAAGTATAATAGATTGGTTGACTTTGCTAATAGAGAACAATGCATGGTGAGTTCATTGATGACAAATTAATGACAAATGTATCTTGAATAAATAGAAATATTATGTATCATCACATAGTCTCAGTCCAAACTATACTTAATTATCCGATTATGATATCTGGTCAGCAGCTGGAGTGCTAGAAAACTGACTTAAAGCGGTCCTTTTATATACAGAACACTGTGCACAATTCAATATAGCAATTTATGTTTCATGGGTGGGAGGTTTCACAACAGGGCTCACAAGAGAGTCCTGATGTAATGAGGTCGTAACAGTTTGGGTACACACACACACACACTCTCTCCTACAGCACATGCGCACGCGCACACACACACACACACACTTTGAGTGTCTACTGTATGCTAGGGTTTTGCAGGGCTGCCAGGACGATCAGGGCCATAGCGATGTGGTCACTATGACAACAAGTAGGCGCTTGTAGGCAGAGAGAGCTATTCTTATTGTCAATAAACCACTCCATTCCTCATAACAGTCAGGCAGTGCAAACTGGGTCCGTGCACAATCTGCACTCTTTACTGACGGGAACCCACACACAGCTATTTTTCATTGCACAACAGCAACATGAAAGGCCAGATCCTCTTCATTTGAATATGTATGTGTATGTTTGTGAGTGAGTAAGAGAGAGACTGCTTTTTTTTTAATTTATTTTCTTATATAATGGGGAGGAGGTATCTGGAGGTATCTGTCCCATATAAAAAACCGAAAGGAGTCAACATAACTAGCCTATTTTCTCAACTGCGCCAGAAGTTCAAAATGAGTGCTGCATGCGTCTATGGCAACCTATATATATATATATATTTATTGGGGAAGGGGGGAGTGGGGGAGGGCAAATGTAAACTGTGGGCTGGAGGGAGTGAGAAAGATGCGTTGACAGAGAGACAGACTGTGACTGATGAAGGGATGACTTGCCTAGGGGGGCTTTCATATCCATTTGTGACACCTCCAGCTTTGTCATGGCTTAGATTGATCATCTGCATACACACTACACTTTAAGTGCCACATTTGTTCCTGTAGTTTAACTCTTTCAATTGGCAGTTGTTTCAACAAACTCCCTGGTGTTCATAGAAGGGAGTTTATGGCAGCTAGAAAGACACAAAAACATCAAAACTTAATGGTTTCTGTGGTTCTACATTGTTCTATAGTAACAGCACTAGACTTAAAACTCAAATCCCTATACATCAAACAAATTAACTAACCGGCATACAAATCACCCGGTTTCCTCTCCCGACTTTGTAAATTCCAGTCTTTCCCCATATGGGATGCCCAGATTCCCGGATAGTATTCCCTTCGGCTGAAGCAGTCTTGTTGCTAGGGCAGGTAGGTGCAGGAACGTCTAGCCAGCTGACTCTAGCCAGCTAGAGTACAGAGTAAAGCACCAATTAAAGATTTTACAAGAGTAGGAATCCCTTGGAATTAGACTGGAGAAGCCGTACTATCATCTGGGAAGATCTCCTTCCTCATGACAGACTAAACAGCAACGGAGACACCAAAATAACTGACACATGCCATTAACTAACAGCTCAGTAAACTGCTTAGTAGAACAACCATTATCCCATTATCACTATTGTGGCATATGGATCAGATAAGAAACATGTTACAAAACTGCTAGGGGAATATTTTAGAGGTCTAACTCAATTCTTTTTTGTTCAACATTTGTTTTACTGGTCTTGAAGAGAGGCGTGCTTGCGTGCGTGCGTGTGTCAGAGGAAGCAGTGTTTGGCCTCAGATTATAACTCCAGGACGAAGGTCCCTGGACCAGGAAAGGAGACCAGTAAGGAGGAGCCAGGCAATGGGCTTTCCCCTCTCCCCTTATACTAGAGGAAATATTCTGAAATATATAAGCTATGTATGCAAACTCAGCTTTGCCGATACTAGTGTGCTAAAGACAAAGTTATGCATGGCTACACAGGTGTTGAGAAGAAGTTAAATATGTTTTAAATACATAAAACAGACCTTCCAAAATGGGTATAGTGTGCCAAGACACATTTGCTTCATTAAGAAGGAAGATTATGCACTGTGTAAGTGCACACTGCACCTGATATAGATTGACAGATATATACACACACTGTATTGTTTAACCTTGACCATCAGTGGTGCATTCATTACAGTCAAAAATATACTGGTGTTTTAATTGATGTTGTGCACCAGTGAGTGCTAAATTCCATACTGTATCAAAATGGGATTTGCCATTAGATTAAAAAATTTTTTTTAAAGAAGAAAAGTAAAGTCATCAATCACATAAAAGCAAAACAAAGTCTCTCACCACCACCACCCTACTTAGTTTGTTTACTATTTAATATCAGTGCACCAGAATGAGGACACAACACACATACATCAATAAAACGAGGGCATCAGCTCACCACAAAACACCAGAGAATTCTATACCGTAGCATACATTAAAGTTGACAGACATTTATAAATTAGTAATAAATACGTCTATAGTTGTAGGGATAGAACAAAATTAAAGCATACCTTTCAAAGAGGATTATATTCTATAAATGATAGTTGATGATGGAGTTACTTCTTATGAGCCCACAGTCCCAAACACCGACATAAAAGCAGTGGGCAGCAGCTTCCCTGCTTTAGCACAAGCTATAGCAGTCTAATAGCAGCTCCCTGCCATGCCATCTAATTAGGGCACAGGGCACAGCTGCCATTAACGTCATACTAAATTGAAACTCTCGACAATGTAATTGGAGGTCAGACTGGTTCAGCAGTGTAAGCCGCTACAATTACGATTAAATGTAGGGAAAATAAAGTCCTAACAGTAGAGCTCTGTACTGTAAGAGGGCTTCATGACCATGACTGTTGAAGACCTGCCAGCAATCGCCCAATTTAAAGTAAATGTACTGATTAAACCAACCAGCAAGGCTGCCAACCAGAAATGAACACTACAGTGATGCTACAGTAAATACAACACAGGAAAATGGGGAAACAGCAGCATCCTACTCACCAGAGACCACATTCCCATGACTAGTCCTTTCCTCCGCTACTCGTATCTCCAAATTCTTTCGCAGGTTAGTTCCATGTCCAGTGTTTTAAAAAGAAGTTCTCCTTGCTGACACACAGACTTGTGAGGACGGTGTCTGCCGTTGTGGCCGAGGGCTTGTGTCAAGACCGGTCTGGTGTCCACACCTCTGTGAGGTCAGTTCAGAGACGGGCAACTAACTGGGGGGAACAGATAGATGCAGAATGCAAAAGGAACACACTGCCCACTGGAGGGGAGGGGGAGTGCGCAAGAGAGTCTCTCTCTCTCTCTCTCTCTCTCTCTCTCTCATAACCGGGGGGGATAGAAAAAAAACTTAGGACAGCCCAAGGACGGGCTATCTCGACTAACCCCAAAACACAGACAAGTGGGTCACATTACACACAGCCCAGGGATATAGCACAGTCGCAGTCTCTAATACTGCACCCGCCTTCCCCATAATAACTCTGCCATGTCCAGTATCTCTAGTCCTGGGACATGGGAGGGAGATCACATGACTCAGAGCTCACGGTGCAACCTGCTGTGAACAAGAAAGCAAGAGCAAGTGTGTGTGTGTGTGTGAATGAGTGTTCATTGCGAGTGTGAGTCATCTGGTCATTGTTCTGCGTCCTCACAGTTTGGGCTGGAGGAAAGTCCCGGCCAGCGGAGCCAGAGAGTGTTATTCTGCCCCCCACCACCCCCCGACCGGGAGCAAGACTTCCTGGGATTGAGAAGAACTGCTCCCGGGCCCTGTCGGTGGCCACACTTTCTCACTTCCATGTTTTCGGGGAATACGAAACTGTGCAAAGCCGCTGGACGGACTGAGAATGACCTTTGATAGGCAGAGAGACAGGCAGAGATCAGCTCTGTCAACACCACGTTTTCCTGCTCCTTTTCAACTTGTTAACAAGACGGTTTGCGCACCCAAGCGCACGCACAGTGCTTCATGATTTCTAGGGCACGCCAGTCACTTTAAAATCAAGATGCAGGCTGATGTGGGTCAGCCACTGTTATCTTAACCTGAATAACCCAAACACAGGCCACACCCAGCCTCAGCAGAATAACAAGCCC
Source organism: Aphredoderus sayanus (assembly GCA_027564795.1). Taxonomy (NCBI): domain Eukaryota; kingdom Metazoa; phylum Chordata; class Actinopteri; order Percopsiformes; family Aphredoderidae; genus Aphredoderus; species Aphredoderus sayanus. The sequence goes on from JAODUG010028456.1 coordinate 30,345, forward strand.
AGACAACACACACCTTGTACTTTAACACAGGCAAAGACAATGATTGGTGATATCGCAGTTTCACAGGCGAAACAAGATAACACCCTATAGACAAAAGTTAAGTTACCTAAAGGCGCTGGATGTAATGTTTAGAGTGCAATATATATATATATATATATATATATATATATATATATATATAAAAAGACCTTGCGCTATATTGTGTGATATCATCTAAGAACTAAACAGTGTTTGGTGCATTCATGTCATTTGGACTAGACCTACATGCTAATTGAAAGTCAGTCACTGCAATAGCAAAGTGAAAATTATTGTATAAAAGAGGAAACAAAAGAAGTGGCAAGGACCCCCTCCCCAAAACACAACAGGAAGAATGCTCCAAGCAGTTTCCTGTCTAGCTACCGTTGTGTACGTCAACAAATCAAACAGGATGTGACATCATCTGGGATGTGAATCATTCCAATAATTGTTATTAAACAAAGTAAACAAAGGTGACCTCATATTACGTGCACAATATCATTAGCAAGTATCAGCACACCTTCAATGACTAAGCACTGTAGTAGGGCATACAATACATTTTAGTTTATATTAATGTCCCGCTCAGACACATGTAGACGTTGAAACACACACACACACACACACATTTATTAAGATTCACGTCAACTGTAAAAGATCCATTTTTGGTACCTAACTCATAACTCATAACACTCAAGTCAAGTTTACATCATAGTAAATCACAGATAGGAAAGCTCAGGCAGTGAAGAGCTCAGAAGCAGGGCCAAAACATATTAAGTTCCAAAATACAACTAGGGAGGGGCAAGTTCGGCTTGGAAAGTGTGGGGTGGGGGGTGGGGAGGAGGGGGGGTGGTAGCAGCATAGCAGTATATTTGCTGATGACTGCTGTATTAATGCAGCACTTTCATACTGTGAGTACAGTGAAGACATGTCATTCTGTGTAGGGCTTAAATATGTGTGGGTATGTCCGTCACTGGTGTGCATTTGGCTGCATGTGCAACTGAGCAGGATCTAGAGGAGCGGTGGGGGGGGGCTTGTTGGCAGGCTTTTCTGTGACAAGCCGAGGTTCTATCTCCCCCTCATATTCATATGTGGCTAATGCTCTGCCGTTCCCATGCCAATGAAAACCCTGGAAGTCTGGCCCTGCTTTCGGGCTCTCGCTGCTCCTCGGGGGAACCCAAGATGTCAGCACAGACAAAAAGGACCCATGAAAGCCGTCCAACTCAAACAGGGGCTATTATTTACAGTAGCAAAAGAAAAATCACTCCTCTCAGAGTGCACACCCACACAACCCTCCCCCTATTGCCTCTCTCTCTCTCTTTCTCTCTTATTAAATAACAAACTGTGGGTCTTGTAACTTGAAAGTCAGAAATTATGTAAAAAGCTCGTTGATGATGGCGTAGCAGATCTAGAGTGAGCCATTAAAAAATGCAAACAAATCCTTTCAGCATTCACACTGTGTTCCTGAAAAAAAAGAAGGGCATTTAAAGAGACTTTTTCCTGTTTATGTCAAGGAGGGAAAAAAATAGCCCCAAAAAAGACACTACTAAAATGTATGCCCATACTTTAAATAATAAGTAAAACAGTAGTCTATATGACAAATGATACTTCACTTTCAAATCAAGGGAGATTATATTTGTTGTATCCCAATGGTACAGTACTTATGCCTTCCAAGTAGCAGAGTGGACACAGAAGCTAAGCTGTGTCTGCTGCAGACGACACAGTAGCCTAGCAGTGGTTTCAGTTAATGGGCTGAAATTATGCCACCAGAGTGGAGCTGAGCTGCAGTGAGACACTAAAGATTATTAACACATACAGTATGCAGACAGAATTCAGCCCATTCTCAGAATGCATACAAACAACTTTTCAAAAAGGGAAAGCAGGGTGGGTTTGGAACTAGAAAAGCACTTGTCAGCACCCACATGCTTACAGTAAATGTGGCTATAGTGACAAGTTTTAACTAGAGGCAGATGTACAGTATGCGAGTACGATGGACCCAGTAAACACACACTTCCGTGTTTTCCCACCATACAACAAGCAATCTGTTTGACCAACACACAAAACCGACCTGTAAATGTAGCTAGCGATGCCCCAGCAGTTTGTCATTACTGCGTCTGAACATCTCTTCTGCTCTGTAGCTTTAGCCAAGTTTCTACTGAAGTGTGCTACTAATATAGGCCATCAGCGACTTCAATGACCAGCACCCCCAACACACACACACACAACCTGCACCCACCCTGGTCCCAATGGTGCTGTAACAGAACTCAGGATCTAGGACGAGGGAGTTATACTTTTCAGTATAACTCATTTTAGTCCATGATTTTTCTTGTGTGACCATGGCACTACCGCTTACACTTATCATCAGCCTATGTTAACCTATGTTTGCAACTGAATCAGATATAGATAAAACAGTACTTACTTGAATCCACTATCATAAATCAAACCCACCACCCCACATTTGCTTTGTTCGTCCAGATTAAGAACACAGTGCACACCGCTACAGTATGAGACACACATGCATACAAATGTGTTTACAAATATGTAAACAGGAACACAGGTTGTAAAGAATATGAACCTATATGTATAACAGGAAGCTGAATGTGGCCTGGATATGAGTGTGCCAAGGAGAGAGCTGACTGAGAGGGGTTAGAGGAGGGGCCTTTATTTTTAGCATTGTTGCTCCATGCAGACTTATCAGCAGGATGTGATCTAGCTTCTACATGGTAAATGCGCTTTGTTGCTCATAAAAAGCCACCTCTGAGCCATCGAGTCATGAGGATGACAGATTGAAATCTTAATACCGCATAGGGCAGAAATTACAGCAAATGCAACAGTCAGGAAAAACAGTGGCCAAGCATTAGCCAGAACATAAAACATTAGAAACATAAATGTCATGCGTGTTAATATTTAACAATGTTTCGGAAGGGTTTAAAGTGCTGCACCTGCAGAGCAATCAATGTAATGGAACTTCCCAATGTGTATTCCTTCACATTAAACAGGATCACGTGTGTGCGCATGCACGCACACACACACACCCACCCACACAGCATTGGAACTTCAGTCATGCAGACATAAGAGGCTATTTATACACAACTTCCTTTTATTTACCCAGCTCATTGTTCAGACCACATCTGCTAAGGGCCAAGGGCACAATGGCCAGGCTATATCGCTGATCACACACACACACACAATGTTCCAGCAGCACACACACTTGGGCATCACGCAGACACAAGCAATCATTCAGAAATACGCAGTGCTTTTGTTCAAGTGAAACTCGTACAGCTGATACCACCTGTTCCACACGCCGCCATTCTGTCTCGATATGACAGCCCCTTCCACCAGTCTTCCAGGCACTCTTTCAGATGCACACACACACACACATTCACTAAGACATGGAAATGTAAGCATCCGCAATCACACAGATACATTCACATATACACAAAGAAAACACATGTTTTCTCTAAGACAGGCACATGGAAATGCAAGCATAAGCACACTGGGAACACACACACACACACGCACTTAGCAATATTGGCACAGTTGGAGACTTGGCGAGGTGTGCTGGACGACATTCATTACTGCCTGTCTGTTTCATGTCAGCTTTAATTCAACAGGAAGTCCCTCTGGACAGCTTATTAACATGGAGGGCTCCCGGGCTGTCCATGCTGGGGCAATGGACGTGAAGTGCAGTGCAGAAGCTTTATGGTGACTAATCAACAGACAGAAGCTCATACCGCTTTTAAGACATATTAAATAAACACATGCATGCAATAACGTTCGTTTCCTGTAAAGCCAAAATACTGCAAACATGTTTAGCCATCTCCTCTTGTTATTTCCTGTTAAAAGGGGAGCTGCCCAACATGGCTCCTATGCAGTAAACAGCCTGGATCATTATCTTTCCCTCTCTGGGGGGAAAGGGGGGGGGGGTGACATGGATAGGGCAGGCGTAGGGGTACAGGAGGGCACCCTATACCGTCCACATCCTCAATCCCCCTCCCCCAAAAACAGTCATAGGCTGGGATCCGTCCTGAGCGGGGAGTACAACATGACAAATTGTCATGGCAAGTTTTGCTAGCTGAAATACAAAGCTGAAATAAATTAGAAGCAATTCTACAGATAGCGCTGTTTCTCTGTAATGCACACACACCACTGGGGCTGATGTTAACCCTTTAACAGGGACAGACGTTTTCATACAGCATGCTGCTTTCCTGTAGCGTGCTGTACCATACAGGTAGCGTGTAAATTCCATAAATAAACTGTGTTTACTTCCAGGATTTCACTGGAGGGGAGGGAGGGTCCATTTACAGTAGTATCAGATAATACCAGTTGTTGACAAGTATTACATGTTTTCCTAGTCCAACTGACATTTTTGACTCAACATAATAGGGAGATTCCTGTCCAACCCAGCTTTATGGAACAGGTGCTAAAGCAGAAGAAGGGGACTGAATCCAACAGCTCCAGACCATCATAAAGCTTATTTAATATCCAAATCTCTTGCCCCCTTCTAATCCTCCTCCACCTCCCACTTATCTGGGCATACACCCTGCACTGTAGAGGCTCCCAGACCCCTGCCCCAAACCAGACGGGGATTTCCCTGGCAAATGCTCCGCAACAATAAAACAAAGCCATTACAGAATTGGGGGGGGGGGGGGTGGGGGGGCTAGAGGAACAGCTGCTGAGTGGGAGAGAAAGTGGGAGAGAAAGTGGGAGAGAAAGACAGCTAAAGAGGCAGGAGGGTTGTTTCTTTCCTGTCAGGGAAATAAAGTTTGAACTCCCCAAAGTGTGTGTTCATGGTCTTCCCATGTAATACATGGCCAGAGGAAGCCTCTCCTATAGTACGTTCTCCCCACAGACACCAGCTCCCATTAGGAACGGTCTTTATTGCCATCCCAGTATGGCTCAGAACCAGCAAGCACAGTGCTGACTGAAGGGCTGAGCATTCAATAAAACAACGAATGGTACAATACCAGTTTGGGATTTTATACCATCGAAGGGTATCAAAAATTTTTTCTAATAGCTAAATGGAATTTAAGTCTTAAGAACATATACATTATATTTTAGAACGCATAAAAGTAAATAAAGAGAAAGTATGATTACCCCACAGAGGATGTGGTTTTCATTAACAATGTATCAAAAACCATAAAGTCAGATCAAAGTAAAGTTCCATAATCAGGATTTTTAAACAACATTGTACATATACTGAAACTATATATTATTGTTGAATTACTCTCCTATTAACAACAAAATTTACTTTTTGTTGATTTTCCATCATCAATTCAGAGAGGCATAAGTATGTTTGCTAGGTAATGTAGCAGGACACACTTAAGTCCCTCCCCGTTTCAGAGAGTTGGTCTAATCCTGAGGTCATATGCCTGATGTTTTGTTTAGTACATCCCGGTGCGACATTAAAATACAGCTGCTCACTCTACAGCCAGAAAAACACCACTCAGGAAGAAAAACAACACACAAAATGGAAACGAGCTTCTCAAAATAAATTTTATCTTTCTGTTGCCTTGTTTTTGTCATTTAGTCAAGACATTATTTGTTAGTTACAAACTGTCAACTTCCATCCCACTATTCACTTTAGTTTTGCTTTTATATGCTGCACTGCTCTCACCATTCTGTACCCTCTTCCTCTTGGCAGGGCATTCTGTATGTATATGAAAACAACATGGTGCTTAAAATAGAGTGTTATGTAGGCTAGACAGCAGACATAACAAAACCAGAGAGGGAAGATGTCAGCCCTATACTGTTTAGAGGGCTTTGGGGACTACACATTAGGGAGAGAGAGTTGGAGCTGAAGCCAACAATGGCATACTGTACATTTACATTCTGGTTTAACATAGTTTTTCATTGGTCACATTGTACACACATTACGCAATTGAATATGAAGTATGCTGTTCTTAAGAACACTGTCAACAACAACAAAAGACAACTGAGAATTATGTAACTAATCCCAATATAATGTTTAGAAACATTATTTAAACCCATGTCAGTCTCACCAACTTTCTGGGTCAAGATAGCTGACATTGCCTGCCCACATGTCTGAGTCACCAACCACTTCCCACTGCCCAGTCCATACGAGTGTAAACTAAAAAACAACACAGACACAACCAATAAACTTAGCAGGGAGGAATCTGGCCCTTTAATGGCATTACAAAAATTTACTTCTTGGATATTGTGGTAGAGCCTGGAATATTATCTCTGTGTAATATCAGCAGGATGACTTAATTTACTTTATTTTCCCCTCAACCTGAGTTTGGGAGAACAATACCGATAGGGGTCTTTATGTGGATTAGGATACAGATATGGAATAAAGGCTGCCATTTATAGCAAATAAAAAAGATCTAAAAGGTGGATTACTTTATAATGATATTTTTTTGCTTAAATAAAAATACTTAAAATGATCATGCAATGCATACAGTGTGTGTTGGCACAAAGATTGTTTGCACACACACACACAGAGAACCAAACCAATTTCCATGATGCATTTAACGCTCCCGCTGTCCTCCGGGTCAAACGGACCCAACGCACTACCTTGTTGCGCCAGCAGAAGGCACGGACATATGACATGCTGCAGTTGGCACCATCTGCTGGTGCACCAAGATAGTGCGTTTGAAACCCGAGGACAGCGGGAGGGTTAATTGGCTTATGCTGCTGTGTCAAAGCCTGACAAACACACACAGAGAAGCATGCACACCCGTTTTCTTCAATGTTTTTTGTTAACTGAAGACATTCAAACACATCAAAGCATAAAAAAGGTATACTGGCAAAATAGTGCGACTTTTATGTATTATTTAAAGCAGACTTGGCTTGCTATAGTATAACAGAAAGGCAGTGTTGTGGTAGAGATGTGGCTCCAATCTCAACCAAAGCTGCTGGTTTTTTAGCAACTAGACAGGTATGTAGGCATACACACAAAAAACACAAGAAGAATTAAGCTTCATTGTCGTTCAACACACTAAATGCCACAATCAGACAGTTGGTAATGTTGGCAGTGATGGTAAGCACCATCATCTCGCTACTGCGCAAGCGTGTCAACAGAGCAGTGTTCCCATATTGAGACAGTCCTACTAGGATTCCCTTCCAGCTACCTGGAATTAGTCTGCGCCATTCAAAGCAGCCAGAGGGTATTTCAGGCTCACCCTCCTCCTGACCTCTGAACTATATCAATTCATGTGGTCTCAACCTTGCAGGGAAGAGTAAAATGGGAAAGGAAAGTCCACAGACAGACCCTCATTCAAGGTTGTAAAATGACCCGACAAGCCTATACAGGAGCTTGTATACCAACCCCAATTCCCAAAAAGTTGGGATCGCATGGAAAATATTGGTAAAAGCTAATAAATCTTGGATATGTAGCCTAATGACGGGTTTGGCTGAATATCCACAAGCTAATAAAAGCACAATTTGTAAATTGTGGTTGCTCTATACCTTATCAAAAACACTACAACGCATTATTTGATGATTTACTGTACCTCATGAAGCTCAAAATACGGCAACAAAAGGCCCCATATTATTTAACTCGAAGACCTGAATAATAAGGCGAAATTGTACTTGCGTAACCCTCCTGCTGTCCTATGGGTCAAAATGACCCAGTGCACTCACTTTTTAATTCCAGCAGAGGGCACCAACCACAACACAGACATGACGGACCATGGTTGGCTCCCTCTGCTGGCACACTAAGGTAGTGCATTTGTAAACTCAAGGACAGCTGGAGGGTTAACTTAGCAAACAGGTGTCTTCAGTGCATGGTAATAAAGGAAACAGTGACATTGTAAATCTGACCTGAACCATTTCGAAGCATGTTTTAGTCATCACATTTGAAATTACTAAGGTCTATCAAATTCACAACGTAAAACATCAATAATGTGTGGTTGTAATACAAATCACTCCTTTGTTTTTAATTTAAAAAATTTATACTGTCCCATCTTTTTCAGAACTGGAGTTGAATGCACATTAAAGCAACATCAAATGACTTTGTAGACTGCATTACCCTTCTATTTAGCACATGATATAAACCACTTTGCCTGCACATGTTGAGATGTGTCCTGCCATTGTACTATCCACTACACAGACTTCATATCAACAAACAAGGGGTCTCATGTTACACGCTCTTTAAAATTTGAGCCTGAAAGATCCATTACTTACAAATTACTACAAATAGCAATTATATTTTAAAAAGTTACTACAACTTAACTAAGGAAAGTGTCTGTTTCAATATCCATAGTTCAATGTTCGCTAATCCATCTCACACAGTATTTCTAGATTTTAGAAAATATTTCTAGAATTTGAGAAACCCAACAGATGTTGATCATGTTCAAGTCATTCTAAAAGTTAAACTCCACTGGAAACCATTTCAAATGGTAAAATCTGTGGGCCCAACTTTCGCTCTCCCCTATCGCTGACTGTGTATTAATGGGGAATGGGTTTTAACAGCTTCAGTGCTATAAGTGTGTGGGAGGGAGTTAATTATTATTTTAATTGTGCACACTCACAAATCAGAACTTGTTGCATATTTTTGCCTGATTGCTTCACATGTGCACTTCACACTTCATTTAACATGTAAAGTATGTATGGGTGTGCTGAACAGGTATTTGCCGAGTCAGCAAGTTGTATGTCAATTAGCTTGCGCCTCTTTATCTCTGCGGGCCTAGTGGTATGACTCAAGCCAGCGTCAACAGCAACACACACTACTCTATGTGTTTAAAAAAAAAAACACACATACATATATATATATATATATATATATATACACACACACACATACTATACTATACTATAGGCTGCCTACACAAAGAAATTAAATCAAATCAGAAGGTGACCATGTTTAAACGCCCACTCAAAACCAATGGAAACGTGGGTATCAGATCTGTGTAGGCCTCTGCAAAATCTTCTGGCAAACCCATGCACAGTGCACACTAAGTCCTAGTTTCTTTTTAGATTAATAAATTATCAATTGAAGAGATGCAGACTCTGTAACGCAGCCGCCAATAAATGCTGTCCGACTAGTCACCAAAGGATGCTCTTGGCCAGTACTGTATGTGTATACAGTACGTGTGCGTGTGTGTGTGTGTGTCTGTAAACAGATCAGAGCAAGGTTCCCTATGTAGGTTATCTGTATTTAGATACAAGGTAAGGAGGTCAGGCCACTTTTTAAGTCCTGAAAGCAGAATGTAGCTCAATTTTCTTCTAACTTGTGTCATAAAACAACATCCTTCTCACACACACGACACAAGGTAGGAGGCCAACAAAGCAAATTTAAAGCCACTTTCTACAGTACATTGTTTTGTTCTTATTTCGTCAATCTTATTGTCACAAGTGATTGGCAGAGTGCCAAACAGCTGCTGTACCGTTTCCCTTATTCTTTATGACAGCATAAACACGTTAATCACTTGCACAAAGCTCTTTCCTGTGGGGGCATTCCAGAAACCAGCCCCTTCTAAAAATAATTTGTGTCCTTTTTGAAGGATTTCAGTGGGCAATATTTGTTGGGTACTGGATAGCAACCCTTGCACTACCAACAAACCAAAAATATCAGCAGGCTTGGTGGTCCCTGTCTCTACATGTCTGTGTACAGCTTTGGCTTTGCACCCAAAAATAGGGGCCAGACACACACTATACATACTGTATCCACCTGAGTGCTTTAGGAAACACTTCATCAATCTTTTGTCCTTCAACACACACACACACACACACCAAAAAAGCAGACATTTTTAAAACAGGAAGCAGCAGTTGCAGCATCAGAAAAATGCTAGTCAAAAGGCCACAGGCAAAATTATTAAACACTCACACATCTTCCAAAACAAGTCAGTGCGTACTTTAAACAACTCCATTCAAAGTCAAACCTTACCGGCCACCACTTATTTACTAAAACATCCAGCAACAAAGGCGTGTACCCTCAGTGGTTGGCACAGAGATTTGCATGCTAGTTAAGGCCATGCTTTGCATATAAGCCCAGTCCCAAAGCCTTGTTTTTGCATCTGCTCTCACGGCATGCAGTGGGAAGAGGACAGGTTGCATATGCTCTGCTCTCTGCCTCTGGCTGAATGACTAATCTATCCATCTAGACAGGGTTTATTGGCGATGAGAAGCATTTGGGGTGTGTGTTGGAGATTTGAGCGCAATAACATGTATGCTGCCATAGGTCACTTCCTCTTCCCGTACGGCAAGCAGGAAAGGTCATTCAGCTGCACAGGAAGACTCATCAGTAGAAGATTGAGGTGGGATGAGAAAGGATCACTGGAGACAAACACAAAGTCTTAGTACTCTTATCTCTCGTCAACCTTTCTGAGTCAGTAATGAATGTTGCTGTACACAAAAACATTGTGATACAATGGTATAACAAACAGCAAATGCAATACAAATGGCCTGAGACCAAATTATAAACTTTTTTCCCTTGGGCAGCTATTTTTGTCGTCATCCTTTCACCCTTTCATCTCATCCTCCATCATCCTCCCCTCCCCTCTCCTCTCCTGCCCTGCCCTGTCAACTCATTCACGCCTCAGCTCCTACACAGCACCTCCCGCAGGGGGTGGGGGGTCACCAGGGACAGGTGAAAGATCGTGACCCCTACACACAAAGCCCCACCTCCCCTCCTCCGGCAACCAGAGGAGTCTCAGCTCCAATATCCAGAACAGATTAGGAAAATGGAGGGGGGATAATCATGTCTCTCAACACCAGCTATTTAAAAAGGGAAGGAAAAAAACAAAACACAAACAAGGTATCCCCTAGGACAATGTGGATATTCAGCCAAACCCGTCATTAGGCTACATATCCAAGATTTGACTTAAACAGTGACAAGCCACAAGAAATATTTTAACTGGAGTGAGAAGCCGAAGATAAAAGTTTAAAACCCTCCTGCTGTCCTAAGGCATTTCAGCAGACTACCAGCCGAGGGAGCCAACCGCATCCAACGTCCGTGTTGTGGTTGGTGCCCGCTACTGGCGAGTGCACCGGGTCATTTTGACCCATAGGACAGCGGGAGGGTTACAAAGGCATAAGGAATCACAACAAACGCTTAAACTTTGAAATAATTAGCTTAGCTGTTTGTTTTTCCACCACATGCTGTTAATAATTATGATCTGGCCAATAATACTTTCTGACACATTTGGCTTGTATCCCAGTGTTTCACGTAAAGGGGACTCACATGGGGTCTGTTCTGGCGGGGAGGGGGGTTCCACCTAGAGTATGTTGGACATCATTTAGACACATTACACCTACCACCTCTCTAACCTGCTAGGGAAAAACACAAACACACAAACAAGCTCACACCTGGATCCCTATCTGAAATGCCATATGGAAGAGGGCAAGTTGAGGAATGATTTAGGAGAGGCTTCAAGGGACAGAAACGTGATACCGCATGGGACCAAAGACATCCTGTGAGAGCATCAATCAGAAGGCATCAGTCAGTCAACGCAAGCACACGGACACACACACACACACACACACACACGGGACAGTGCAGGCCATCATAAGCCATAGGCAGACTTGTCTTTGTCGTTATATGGGAAGGCACAGCCTTTGTGTTCATGCTTGTTAATTTCTTTTGGGTGGGGGGTGGGTGGGGGAAAGGGGGGTGCCGTGGTGGTCAAAGGTTAACACTCTCTCTCTCCCCTAATTCCCAGATACTGGCCGGTCCTTAACAGCTATTTAATTCGAGGGCCAAGATGTCACTGGAGGACCTCAAACCTCTTAAGACCCAGCTACTGTCAGGACAAGGAGTGGCACAGTGGGAGGGGAGGGGGGGGGGGGGCGTTGTCCTGAAAGCAGTTCATAACAATACGGGAATTTCTAAAAGAAATCCCAGAATGCATTGTTTATATCACTTCATACCATTTTGTGGTTAGAATTTTTCCTTTGTCAAGTCATGTCCATTTTATTTATGTATTCCTTAATCACATTAGTGAAAGGGCTTTGCAGGCCCAAATTCCACAATGAAACTTTAGTATTCATGGAATACTGTTTGAGACACTAATGTAGGCTACATACAGTACCACACATTATACTACATTAAGTGAGTGATATTTGAGTCATCATTTTAAATTAATAGTAAAAAATATGCTAAACTATGTTCTTAAATAGTCACCCTCATTGTGACCATCTAAAGCCCAGTTTGTCAAAAACATATTTATCACCACTCATACAACTAAATCTATTTCCAGGAGACAATTCTGTTAGATACAGACATTTGTTTATAGTGATACACACTAGATCAAACCCCAAGAACACACCTGTCTAGATGTCTGTTATACAAGATGATGCGCTTATGAGGTCAGCTTCATCTTGAAGGACCATGTCTCTTTGCCAGATACTCATGTAGCCTATATAACAACCTGATGACAGACAGACACATACACATACACATAACCTGCACATAATTGTGTGTCCACACATATACAGACACACACATAGACACACATATCTGTTTTTAAACCATTGTTCATTATCTGTTAGCAGCAGTGAGATCTGCAGTGCCCAAACTTGTTACAAACGCTGGGTTGACACGCGGGGCAAAGCACACCTGCTTTATTGCCTCAAGTTTGCAGTATATATATCACCTGAGAATAACCA
>JAODUG010028457.1:5752-17855 GCA_027564795.1 Aphredoderus sayanus
TATACCTATACCTATACCTATACCTATACCTATACCTATACCTATACCTATACCTATACCTATACCTATACCTATACCTATACGCGTTATGCTGTACTTATAAGAGAGTAGCCAACTACCTCTCTGCTTGCCTCTGGTCGTTGGCTGTTTTATTTCCGACCGGGGAATTGATTGGCTGATGCATCCCACCTGGGGCTCCTCCACTTGATCCACCTGGCAGTGGCGGGAGATAGCGCCTCTCCCAAACCATGCCGCTATAATATTAGCTATATTGTGAACATTTATTAACATTCATATTTCCATATTCATCTACTATGTGTAAAATATAACACATATTCATCCAATCATCATAATACATAATATAAAGACACTTCAGACAAAATAGGCTATGTAACTGGGATGTTAACTATGTTAAAATTGTGCTTGTACACCATTTTCCAATGCAGCCACACCTGCTCATGAAATGCCGACAACTTATCAATAAGTTTTGATAATCCAAAATCACATGCTTTAAAACTCTTTTCAGGTAGGCTAATGGTACAATGTAAATAATTCACACTACAGGGGAGGGTGTACGTAACGTGCTGAACACGCCCACTGAAGCCAACGTCTTGATAATTCAGGAAACAGGAGCTGGCTGCTGTCATTACGAATGTAAACATGAAGTGGAGGTGAAACAAAAAAAAAGGCAACATGGTCTTTGAAAGTGTGGTTGTAGATGTTCTCAACAGATTTTTAGGGGACTACGTTGTCAACCTTGACAGCTCACAACTCAAGCTCGGAATTTGGGGAGGTAGGTAGCATTTATGACCTACTGTATGTCTGCGTTTTCTCCTCTTGCTGAGTCGTCAAGCTAGCTAGCTAACGCTTACCACTATGGCTAACGTGAACAGGCGCGTGGCGTGTGAGAACGTCCTGCAGACAGCTGTCACTGTCAATGTGTATATATATATATATATATCTAAAATGTAGGATCTGTCTGAATTTGAGATCCAATGGGTGGTTAACAGAGTTAGAAAATAAACCCCTATCTTATCACAGTCCGTTGATCTTCCACAGTAGCCTTCTGCTAACAGTACAGTTGCCTTAGAGTAATGTCTAGTGTACAGTAGGCAAAGATCTTAAGAAAGCTAGAATCGTTTTAAGAGGTCACACCCTTTGCAGACAACAAGGTATAATTGCTGCCGGGTTTTTCTAGCTGCTGACACGGCGTCATTTTCAAGTAGTTTTCTATTAATTTACAAACCACACATGGACTATTCGCGTTCAGTCCCACTGCTGTACAGTTAGTTATAAGGTGGTTGTGGGTTGCTATGGACTAGCTGGGCTGCAGCGAGCCAAGTCATGCACAGTGGTTTGACTCGTGATTAACGTCAGCTTTGGTTATGAAATAATGTCCCGATCCATATTGTTTTACTTTACTTTTACGCAGCATAGAGTAGATGTGTACACAGTGAGAGTCAAAGGTGACAGTGTGTTTTTTTATTTTTTATCAGTGAGTCCTATACTAGCAGAGCCACTAGTCTCAAAGCACACGTTTTCCAAAACTGTTGTCTTGTAAAGTTCATGTCTTAGAATGCCTTAATTATTGATGGGCAGCATGGCATAAACCAGAAAAGAATGTAGGCTACTTTAATGGGGTTTTATGTTGCTTAACCAAATTATTATTCTAAGTAATACAGTATTCATTATTTACTTTCTTTGTAGAAGAGGAAAACAGGGCTAACACAATCATTTCATTGTTTTAACCCAGGTGACGCCATCCTCAGAAATCTTGAAATAAAGGAAAATGCTTTGGTAAGGCATATTGCACAGTGTTACACTCATTAGTTAAACACTGCATATTTTTACCACTATATTATGGTTTAATATCACGACTGTTAATTTTATTTTTTAGAGCCAACTTGACATTCCTTTCAAAGTTAGAGCTGGACACATAGGTAAGAATCATCGTGTTTTAAGAAAGGACAAAATAAAACTTAATGTATGTAATGGGTGGCTTTGTTAAGAATGGTTGTCTTTCTTCACATGTGTTTTCCTTGGCCAAAATCTAATTTACTTGCTAATATCAAATATCAGTTCTTACATTTCTTATTGATTTTATTTGTAATGTAGAGATAACCTGTCCATGTGAAATGTTGTTTTGTCCTTTTGAGACTGTAATGTGATTAAGGTATTAAGGGGGCAACTAAGTTATCTTTTTATTGAGTCATTCCAAAACCTTTATTATTTCAGATTAATAGACCTAATCATAATTCTTTTTATTTGGCTAATTAGAAATACAGCTTTGGTTTTTCTAAATGGCTGTTCATTTAAATCACAATTTAGGATAAAATTGGAGCCCAATAAAGCAATGTAGAGAATATTTGCTTTTTCAAGAGCTACTCTTGGTATACTGTACAGTAGTATTTATATTTAAAATATATTGTTAGGCTAATTCAGCCCTGGTAACCTCTCTCAGCCAGCCTTCACCATTATTGCAGAACAACAATCTCAAATAGTTTGTGTTGCAGGACGACTGGAGCTTAAGATTCCATGGAAGAACCTGTATACCCAATCAGTGGAGGCAACCCTGGATGGTGTCTACCTGCTTATTGTTCCCACAGCCAGTGAGATAACTTGCCTTCACAAACACAGTCACACAAACATAAACAATGAGCAGACATGTGGGGGATGTTCTGGGGATGCCATAACATTATAGAAGCTGTACAGTAACACAATCGGGGACTGGACCTCCAGGTACATGACAGTGCCACCCCATAATGGGCAGAAAGCATTAGTGTAGGTGGACGTTTTCTTCTTATAGCAGTTTCTGGAATGTTTACCTTTCTGTCAGTTGAATTAGTCTTTCATTACATTTCAAACACTATCAGTTTCAACTTAAATCTGGGACTATCTTAGTTGTGTTTGGCAGATTTCGGCTTCAGTGCAATATTTTCTATACATTGTTGTTGCTTTGCTGTGGGGTTGTATGGTTTCTGTATAGATATTAACACACCAAAGTCTGCACATACAATATACATACAACTGACATTTATGCTGTGGATGACGCTGACAATCTTCTGCTGGGCTAGTCTATAGTAGCGCATGTAAATATGTTCCTGTGTGCTGCACTCTCCAGGTATCAAGTATGATGCAGTAAAGGAGGAGAAGCAGCTGCAAGAGGCACGGCAGAGAGAGCTGCAGAGGATTGAGGAGACCAAGCAGAAGGCTGCAGAGAAAGGTCAGCAGCTTGCACAGGATGAGGATGGGTGCACATATTGGCGTGTGTGTGTGCGTGCCATACAACCGGGTGTGATCTAGTGTTCTTGCTGTTTGCTATTATATAGACAGTATATGTATAGTGTGATGTGAATTTTGAAAGACTCTAATTTTGATCTTTGGATTTGCACATGAATGAAATTACTTAGTTGTTGCTCTGTCTAATATTTCATTTGTTTCTATATGTGATTAACAGAGAACCCAAAGATGGAAAAACAAGACACATTTGTGGAGAAGCTGGTCACTCAGGTGATAAAAAACTTGCAAGTCCGGATTTCCAACATCCACGTCCGATATGAAGATGATGTGAGTGTCAACACAACTAAAAACACAGAACTTAAAATACTTACTGAGGTCACTCTAGTTATCTTGGCTGAAATTCTGCCTTAGAAGAGGTGCTAATATGATCAGTCAACGTCACTGTGTGTGCATGTGTCAGCCCATGTGATATCTGCACACACACCTAACAAACAGAATGTTAAAGTACAGGTTCAAAACGTTACATGACAGTCACACCTATTTGCATTTCTACCTGTGGCAAATAAATGTTGTAACACAAGTTATACACCGGTGTGCCAATTATTAATGCATCTTGCATCTGAAACGGTCAAAATGAACTGAAGTTAACTACTGTATTCCAGTAAGGTTATGTTTAATGTGTTACTGTAATAATCCTTAGCTGTTAGTCGTTTTAAACGTGCTTGTGGTTATATTGAAATGTTCTCAAATGTCCTCTCCCGTTCCTGTATCTCAATTGCAAGACAGCATATTGACGTGATCTTTTTGGTCTTAATCTTCATCCCTGACCTCAGTCCTGGAGCTGATCAAACCAGCAAACCCAGGCATGCCCAGATGGTGACTCAGCACCAGTATGTTGGACTTACAAGCCCTGTTTGTTTTTACTCTTTCAGGTCACCAATCCCAATTGTCCTTTGTCATTTGGAGTATCACTAAAAAACCTCAGCCTCCAGGTAATTCGTGGTCTCACCTTTTTTATAAAAATGTAAATGTCACTCGCAGCACAGTCATATTAAATTATAGCCGTTTAATCCCAACAGACTGCTGATGCCAACTGGGCTCCCTGTCTTCTGGATGAGAAGGCCAAGCTCTTCTTCAAGGTAGAGAGCTTCCACCACTGTCAGATGATACAGACTTTATTATTTACAATTAGGAGCAGGTAGAATGCATACAGTGCAACTGTCCCGTATTTTTAGAAGCATATGTAATGCTTTTCATATGTTTAATTGGGAGAGATTTGAAAAGTCTATAGAATGTGTAGTACATAACATGTAATTTCAATACCGATCTTAACTAACATATAATATTGAAACCTACAAACTGCTCCCCCGCCCCCCCAATTATCTAATTTTGGGCCGAGTCAGGCAGAGAAAACCATCAGCCATCTTGAGTCATCGATAATAGCATAAACAGTAGCTGCTCTAACTGGTTCATCATTTTGCTTCTTTGTAGCTGGTTAAACTGGACAACCTGTTCGCTTACTGGAATGTCAACTCAGTGCTCTTCTCCAATCACAGTCCAGAGGAGGCCCTGGTGAGTGTGGTTAATTGTGAGCCACCAACAGCACAATGTTATGCCTGCTCTTTTATAACCAGGGTCTTGGCTGTGTAATGAATTGCATGGCCCTTTTAGCCTCCCAAGATCTGGATGGTCATTTTGCAGTGGGTATTGTTCCGGAAGCCTTTGATGCTGAAGCGTTTGTCGCCCATCTAGAAAACAAGCAGGCCAATCAGTGGCTAGCTGAAGTTTTTCCAAAGATTACGACGGTAGTGTAGGATATGTCGCATGTTTTGGTTTCCACCAGTGCTCTGGCTGATTTTTTTATATATATATATATATATATACCCATACCAGAATGGTCACATGAGGCTACTTAGCTGCTGACCTCACTGTTTTCAGAAAGGGTCCTGAACCTGGCTGCTGAATAGGCTCAGTCAGATTTCACATATTTGAACATTTGCAACATTGTGGTTTATAAACGCAGTGATTTGTTTTATTAAATAAAAGGGTTCTTCTAACAAGGTACACAGTGCACATGGTATTTCTTTATCTGCTCTAATTTGGCTTTAAGTAGAGGTATTTACAAGCCATTAGTCAGCTTTTCACTGTGGGCCTGAAGACTAGTCATTACTGTATAACAGTGTGCTGGACACCATATCCACGTGTTGTCTTTCATCTTATTTCTCTCAGAAATTACTAGTCAATGTTGTTTATTACTTATGGACTGATTTTACCAACTGTATTAGAGTATGGGATCCTTAAATTAAATTACATTTTAAAATGCTTTATTGGAAGATGGTGTAGCTATTTTGGGGTATCTCATATCTCTCTGAAAGACATTGGTTTTTAGTGCATAGATTTCAGTCACATAGGCATGTTACCAGCTGTATTGGAGAAATAAATGTTTTAAATATGGGATCCTCAAACCAGTAATTTTATAAATGCTTTACTGTAAGAATAGATTAATGAGAATAGAAAATAATAAAACCGAGATAAAAAATAGTTAATTATTTTAATTATTTATTAATTTTTATTTTCCTACAGCTACGTCTCCAGAGTAGTATTGATGCCAAAAACTCTTCTGTCAGCCATGACTTCAGTGAGTGTCTAAGTATAACTTATGAGCTTAAATTAATTAAATATTTGATATTTCTTGTATTCATTGGCTCCAGCTGAAAACTCAGTTTTACACTGTTAATATATCATGCAGCAGCATGTCTGTGCAGTAGAGCTCTCCACCTGGTGTAATCATTTCCTGTTTTTGCTCTACAGTCTTCCGTCCAATCACGGCTGATGCGAGACTGCGGATGAATCCGAGGTCTGACGTGGACTTCTCTTCTCCTAAAGTCGACCTTGTGGTCATTCTCAGGGAGGTGGCCATTGAGCTCAACAGATCGCAGGTATGTGTCTGCAGCTGGCCTCTATGGACAAGTGAGTGTTGCAAGAGAGGACAGATAAATGGGGGGGGGGGGGGGAAACCATATGAAGGTTAAGTTAACTCGGTCATTCCTCAAATTACTATTACAGTTGAAGCTTGCTATAAATGATTGAGCGCTTGCCTCTGCTCTTTCTAGTACATCAGCATTTTGGAGCTTCTGGGCTCGGTCGATATGATGACACGCAACCTGCCGTACAGGAAATATAGGCCCCATGTGTCCATTCATAACAACACACACATCTGGTAAGCAGTCGCTTTGGCCATAGGCTTATACGTTCTATTGCTGCGATACATGGAACTAAAGTTAAACCACTCTTAGTGTTTTACCTCCTTCTGTTGGCAGTTGCTACTCATGCTTCATAAAGACAGTCTGATTTCATGTTTGTCAGTGGTAGGGGCTATACATGACATGGCCTAGAAATGCTATTCATCTTCTTGGCATCTGTAATGGAATGCAGGTATAACACTAAAGAGATGCATTTCTAACTCTCCTCTCTCCGGTGATACGACTGCAGGTGGCGCTATGTGATCACGGGTGTCCTTGAGGTGGACGTGAAACCTCGTATCCATATGTGGTCATGGCAGCACATCCGCCGCCACCGGCAGAGTGTGAAGCGCTACCGGGAGCTCTACAAGAGCAAGATCACCAGCAAGAAGCCCAGCGAGATGCTTCTCAAGCAGCTGGAGGTGTTTGTATAAAATGAATGAGGCCTTAGTTGGTGTGAATGAGATTGTGGCACCATGAAGGTTGATGTCAGAAGGAAAGTTGTGGAAGTTCTGGTAAATCATGGAATTTGGAAAGGAATATTCCAGATAGTATAGTCGAGGAATTTAGTTATATCTGGTGGCAGGTGTAGAAAATCTTGAATAGGGAAGTCTGTGCGTAAGCGTTACTGCAAGTTCACTAATGGTAATGATTCTGAAATTTATATTCACTAAATAATCACACTTGCATGGAAAGTCGTGGAAAATTAAGGGGATTTTACATCTGATTGAGTAGGATATATGACGTAAGAATTGGATTAGAAAGTCGTAATACTGTTTACTTTTTTCTTTTCTGTTATCCCCACAAAAGGCTATTTTCTGAATGTGATAAGTTGTGCTGTAAATGTTATACAGCACAACTTATCAACTTAAGAATTCCCCTTTTCATATTTTTATTGAAATCTACTTGGAATGAACAACAATTAACAAATGTGCAGATCAACCAAGAAAACATGGGGCGGAACTGTTATTCTATATAGTTCTATGGGCGAAACACAATTCACTTCGTCGGTGTTTGAAACTCAGCCTCCTAACAGTTATTACTTTGTCCTGAAGTACGTTTAACAGCAAGCACTGACCTTCGCTAATATAGTTGGCTAAGAAGCATGTGTGGCTAAAATCTTAAATCAGTATATCTCTGTACTTAGGAGCCTGAGAAGACACTGGACATTTTTAACATCACACTGGCCAGACAGCAAGCTGAGATGGAGGTATAATATGATCAATAATAATCATGATGATAATATGACAATAATACAATGCTGTATATGGAGCTATAGCAAGATCACTGTCACACATGTATCTAGATTCACTGCTACTTTTACCAATTATGTTATTGGAGTTTAAGTTTGAATTTAAGTTGTTATTTTTTCCGTAGGCATCTAAAGCTGGCCTGCGTATCTATCGCCCAGGGATAAAGGTAGAAGAAGAGGAGTCCCAGGGCTGGTTTGGTTGGATGTGGGGCTGGGGAGGAGAGGCTAATACACAGGCTAAAGAGACTGGAGGTGGGCTTCAGGAAAATGAATACAATCATGGATTTCCTTGTAAAATGAATTGGGCAAATGTTGAAAAACTGTTCTTCCCTGTGCAGGGTCAGGCTTTGATGGGCTGATGACCCCTGCTGAGAAGGCCAAGCTCTACACAGCCATTGGATACAGTGACGTTGCAGTCAATCCCAACCTGCCAAAAGATGTGAGATTTATCAATCGCAGAAACAGATACCTCTGTACCACATTAACACCACATTATACGTTGATCTATGTACACTGATACTGTATACCTAACCTTTTGTGAAGAGTTGTGTATATTATGGAGGGAGGAATTACCTACATATATTTCACATAAAGGTGGTCTGACCTTCTTGTGGTGTTCAAACAGAAAGTGAAACACTGTATAGATGGTTTGTGCCTGTGTTCCAGTTTGAAGACATGAAGGTCAAATTCCAAATGGTGAAGCTGTCGGTGTCCATCAAAGACAACAAGGACAAGAAAGAAATTCTCAAGTTGACCGTTGAAGATCTCACGTCCATGCTCACACAGAGACCTGGGGCACATGCAATCAAGTACGTCATCGCTAATCAGTTTTCAGAACCAGGGTTGTGCAAGTAACCTGAAGTATAGCAGAAGTGTGATGATGCACTTCAGTTATTTGATCATGATATTATATACAGTGTGTTTCTTTGTTTTTATTTGTGTTGCAAGCTCTTGTAGCAGCATATTTCATTGATTTCATTGCCGCAATGTTTTTTGTTGTCAGGAGTAATTTACCATTTTAATTTTTGCTGGATATTACTAACTTACTAATTATTAATTTTTAAAAGTACAATTTTCCATACAGCTAGACAAGTGACAGCATATAGCCATGGATAGATGGCTCATATTCAGCAAAAATATATATTTTTACCCCCTTTATGTCAATATTTTAACACTGTTGTAGGATGACTAATCAATATACAACTGCAGTGCACACATGCACTGCAGGAAGTGCAGTTCTGAGAACCATGAAAGGGTTCCTCCGGTCCGAAGGCTCCTATTCATCTGGTGTGTGTCCGACCCTGTCCAGGCTCTCCGCCTGCCTCCGGTCGTTTGAGGTCACGGGCCTGGCGGACGCCCGCCCTGCACCCACCCTGCTGTCCTCGCGGAAGGCCTCCACCAAGGCAGGGACACCTTTGCTGAGCATCCTGTTTGAAACCAACCCCTCGGACAACAGCGCGGACCAGCGTCTCCACGTGGAATCTCAGCCCCTGGAAATCATCTATGACACGGTGGGTGGGGCGGGGTGGGGTGGTAGGGTGGGGGGTAGTGAATTGTAGGGCTGGGTTTTCTCAAGGACCGTAGGATATGGTACGCATCACTCGCGATACATGGGTCGGGATACGATGCGTATCACGATACATTGCGATAGGATACACGTTGCGAATCTATATCATTGACTGAAAATGTAAAAATGGAGTTAAAAATACAACTTGCTATGTATTGATAACTCGGAAAAAGATTGAGTCAAATCTATATATTAATAAAAACATTTATTTTAATGCACAGTGTCACTGAACACACTCAATTATGTAGATGCTGTAACACATTACAATAAGGTGCTTATTAGGTGTTCTTATTACAGTAGATCACTGAACACATTGCTATATGGCAACTAGTCTACTACTGTAGCCCTACAGTGACATTTACAGGAATTTAACTATCGATTTATATTCTTCATTTTCAGTTTGATTTTAAATGTTTAAAATGTTCATGTCAGATATTTTCACGATACTTGGTTGTATTGATTATTTATTTTTTTATGAACACAGCCCTAGTGAATTGTTGTTGGGGGGGGTAGTGGATACAGACCACTTGCATAACATAAAGGGGTTCTTGGTGATGGTTGTGTAATATTGTGTTGGTCCCTGTCTGCACAGATAACGGTAAACAGCATGTCGGCGTTCTTTATGCCCCCTGAAGACGTGCAATTGGATGAGCTGACAAACGCCACTCTGATGAAACTGGAACAGTTCAGAGACCGCACATCCACTGGTAAGCCTCTCTTATCACACGCGCATACGATTGCACACACAAGTGGACTTCTCGATTGTTAATGCTTAACTTGTTAACTGGCAGGCACAACACACTGTAGCATTGGTATAGACTGTAGTCTCAAGTCTGTATTATATATATTGTGTGTCTCAGTCTTGATGTCTGTATTACATATATTGTGTGTCTCAGTCTTGATGTCTGTATTGCATATATTGTGTGTGCGTGCGTTTCTAATTGTTTTAGGGCTTATGTACGTGATTGAGACACAGAAGGTTCTAGATTTGAATGTGAACCTGATGGCGTCTTACGTCATCGTACCGCAGACGGGCTTCTATGACGCCACACAAAACATCATTCTGCTCGACCTTGGACACTTCAAGGTAAGACTGGTAGACTGCTCTCAGAAGTGTGGTTTTTCTAGTAGTAGTAGATATCATTCTAAAATATTAAATGTGTTTAAATATTGTCGACTTTATTGTGTCGACAGATGTCCAGTCAAAACAGGAAGAACCTGCCCCAGCTGTCCCTGGGAACCAGCACTATAGAATCAATCATGTTGAGAGCATATGACAGTTTTGATGTGCAGCTCAGCAACCTGCAGTTCCTCTATAGCAAACCAGGTTAGACCAGCTCTATCAAGCCGATTCTCTGGCTGTTGTAAATCAAGACCAGTGGAAATGTTTTACCTGCATTGTTTATCTGTTGTGTTATTAGGCAGCGACTGGAAGTCCGCTCGTAAGCAGAAGCGCTCACCGCTCCACATTCTAGAGCCAGTGGATGTGAAGGTGGTCTTCAGCAGAGCCATGGTTGTCACAGACTCGCGCATGGCCAAGTGAGTGTGCAGAGTTCTGCTGTTTTTCCGCCATATCGGCATTCAATCGTAGCCTTTATGCATTCACATATTCACTTAAATATATAGCATGGCAAAATATAATGTCCAGTTTATTCCTATCAGCTGGGTGTGTGGGGAGGGGGCCTAGTCTGAAGGCCGGAGAATGGTAGCAACATCATTTTGGCCTGCATACACAGTGCAGGTTAACAGGGTGTTGTTGGATGTGCTGACGCGGACAGAATCTAGTCGATATGGACGGAGAGCTGCAGCCTATGTGCGCCCAGCCCTTCCCCAACTTGGGGCTCCTCTAAGCAGCCACCGCCTCATTCATTGCTTCTAAAATGTGGCAAAACGGATGTTAAATATTATATTTATGTGGTACACTTTTCAGGTTTCACATTTCAGATAGTATGTCTTTGTTTAGTTTATACATATACTGGATTCATGTTTCCTGTCTCCACAACCAGACCGTATACTATATGTCCATGTGTTTATACTGTACCTATACGGTGTTTAAACACACTTTCTCAAGTGTTTTTGTTAGTATTCATGATTGCTGTCTCCCCCCAGGTTCAAGATCTCCGGGCAGCTGCCTCTGCTGTCTCTGCGTATCTCTGACGATAGGGTCCGAGGCGTGCTGGCGCTGGTAAACAGCATCCCGCTTCCCGAGAGCAAGCCTGCCCCACGCGGCTCACACACGAAGGTAACGGCTCTCGGCTAGCTAGCACTGGTGTCGGGCTGCGTTGGTCAGCCGCTCCTGTTAGAGTACCTAAGCTGTGGCGGTATAAGGCGGTCCATATGAAATACAGGGACACGCCATGGTTATATTGGTATAGGGCTTCAGCGCATTTCTTCCCCGGCTCACTGTTGATGTTGGAGACTTTGCTCCAGGTCTGCATTTGCCTGAATTCTGATCTCTGCCACAAGGTTAATTCGAGGCGTGTCCCTTTCTAATGAGCTGTGACTTATGTGCACTAATTTATTGGTCAACTTGGTGACCCCAGTTGACTGGATTTCAATGTGACCCATAATATCTTTTTTGTTTTGTTGTTTTTAGCCCAGGTCGTTCACCCCCCAGCTCACCCCCCGGAGACCTCCTAACATGTCTGACCTGCACTCCTCCATGTTATTTGACTCTTGTGAAACCATCAGCATTACCTCTTTTGGTAAACCACCCCCAGACACACGCGTACACATCACAGGCTAACGCATCACATTCACACTCACTGTTTGCTTTCCTCGCCCCGTCCCGGGTGTTAGCCG
>JAODUG010028488.1:0-19500 GCA_027564795.1 Aphredoderus sayanus
AGCTTTAGCGCCTTCTATCTGCCACAAAGAGCTAGTGATTTGGGTCATTCTGACCCGGAGTACATTACGAGGGTTAAATTATATGACCTCCTGCAGTAACTGTGAGGACCCTCTCTGCTTTAATTCAGTGCATTACAATTCCGTGGGTCAGACATTTTATTCTGCCTTTAAAATGCCTGGAATAGTCTTGAAAATTGCTTTAAAAACTTCTGATAACATAATGTTAGTCAACTGAAGGTAATGTATACTTGTAGATGTATTTGCAGGCCTACTCAATGCCTTTGCTTGCTCATGGGAAAATAAAAATAAATCAGCCTGGAAGCTGATGGATGCCGATATTCTTTCTCCTGGAGATGAACATACTTTGGCATGATTAATGCAAATCAATCCCAGAACAACAGCAATGGACCTGTGAAGATGAAAGAAACAGATATTGTATCAACCCAATTCCACTCCATTAAAAAAACAGATTATTGCCTACAGTAGTTAGACCACTTAACACCTCTTGTTAACTTCCCTTACCACAAGATCCCTTATAGTGACCTGGATGCACTGGACTGCCTGTTAATCTACTTGACATGAGGAACTGAACTGTTTGCCTCATATACAGTACTATAATGTACTGTATACTGTACTGTATACTGTGTACTGTATATTCTCGAATACATGGGATTCTGTCTTGTGTGATGTTGTAATGGTTTATGGTGCCATATACTTGATTTCCCCACTTTTTCTGCACTGAAACTAAGCTACCATGGTGTACCAAAACATTTACCACCACATTGTTGTGTGGCGATAACAAAATACCTGTAAAATATCTCTATCCACAGTAAAACAAGTCATACTCTCAAGCAACATCAGCCAGGAAGTTAAAGCTTTGTCGCACATGTCTTTCAAATGGACAATGAGCATCATTCCAATGTTGTCGCAAAATGGTGGCATAAGAGATGCTGGAGAAATGTTATTTGAGCTCAACATCCAGACACCTCTACTGTACCTTCCACCTCTACCTTCACTGCCCCCTCAGAAGCTCTGCCCCCCACATACTGTAGAACATGCATTGCCAAGGTTGGAATAGTGTTGTGTGGTGCGGTCCACACCACTTTGTGTAAACAATCTAAAAGGCAATGTTACCAATAAAAAGTATCTGTAAACTTCTGACCCACTGGGAGTGTGATGAAATAAAGAAAAACTGAAAGAAGTAATTCACTATTCTACAGAATTATTGTATTTCACATTCATATACACATAAAGGAATGTACTGTACAGAGCGTTTACTAAAATTCAATTGTGAATTATGAAATGCTGAGTTTAACCCTCATGTTGTCCTCCGGGTCAAACTGACCCAATGCAGTACCTCTTTGTGGCAGATAGAAGACGCTAAACATAATTGTACTTACACAGACATATGATGTGCACTGCTGGCACACAATGTGTGTGTTTGAAACTGTTGAGGACAACAGGAGGGTTAAAAGGCACGAAAAACAACACAAATTGTTGAGTCCAGTGCGAGTGTAGGCGGCAAAAAGAAAAACACAACAAAAAAGAGCGTATGCTCAAAGTATTTAATCAAACTAAAACAAAATGAGCAGACTCCCGAAGTTATGTGCATCACAAGTCGAACACACAAAAACCCACAACCAATAAGAAACTACCCCAGCCTTAAATACTCAAACCAAACTACCCCAGCCTTAAATACTCAAACCAAACTACCCCAGCCTTAAATGATCAAACCAAACTACCCCAGCCTTAAATTATCCAACCAAACTACCCCAGCCTTAAATGATCAAACCAAACTACCCCAGCCTTAAATTATCAAACCAAACTACCCCAGCCTTAAATTATCAAACCAAACTACCCCAGCCTAAAATTATCCAACCAAACTACCTCAGCCTTAAATTATCAAATCAAACTACCCCAGCCTTAAATACTCAAACCAAACTACCCCAGCCATTATCAAACCAAACTATCCCAGTCTTAAATAATCAAACCAAACTACCCCAGCCTTAAATTATCAAACCAAACTACCCCAGACTTAAATAATAAAGCCAAACTACCCCAGCCTTAAATAATCAAACCAAACTACCCCAGCCTTAAATAATCAAACCAAACTACCCCAGCTTTAAATAATAAAGCCAAACTACCCCAGCCTTAAATAATCCAACCAAACTACCCCAGCTTTAAATAATCAAAAACCACCCCAGGTGAACACAATGTGCAATTATACCCTGGTCTGGGTGTGCCTGGCAACTAGTAAGCGCACACCGGCACACACCGGCGAGATGCTGGAATAAATGTAACACACAAATGAATGAATTAATAAATAAATACACAGACACAATCAGATGAAATCAGGTGGCACCATATGCTGGCATAAGACCGTTTGAAACTTGAGGAGGGTTAAAGGAGGGTTAAATGTTTTTGGCTAAGGACATAATGTAAACATGTTACTTCATCTGTATGACATGGGCATGACAAAATCTGACATTTTTAAAATAAATTGGAGGGAAGTGTCAGTTTTGTGAAGAAAAAAGAAAGGCACTATGAAGTTGAAGAAATGCTTTACTCACAATGTTTTACAATTTATTTTTATGTTGACATTGAGTCCTTTGGCAATCAGAGCTTTGCTTGGTAAGGGCCACTGCACTCTAGAGAGAGAGAGCAAAACGAAATGGATCTTATTCTGAACAAGCTATACATTATACCTGATCAAAACCCATTTTAAGAAGCTCAGCATTCTTGCCAAGTCTCACAATCCCTGCCTTCTCAGTCCCTGTGTGATAGTTTTACACTGCGGGGCAGGTAGTCATAAGGCCCTGAACATGTGGACATGTTTGTTTCTCTTTACAAGAACTATGGAAACGCGTGGTAGGCCAGGTGTTGAATAATAATAATAATAATAATAATAATAATAATAATAATAATAATAATAATAAATCAGTCTTGTGATGTCCTCCAGGTCAGAATGACCCAAATCACCAGCTCTTTGTGGCAGATAGAAGGCGCTAAACCTAATTCTACATCTACTTACACACACATATGATGTGCACTGCTGACACAACTAGGTGTGTGTTTAAAATCCGAGGACAACAGGAGGGTTAAAAGGCACAAAAAATAACACATACTTACATAAATAAAAAATTAATAAAGAAATAAATACACACACCAGTGAAAATTATAAAACACACAAAATCATACACAGTCAGATATTTGTAAGGGTAGCACAAGGGTTAACATGAACCATTCGTGTTCACATACATTTATATTTAATTTATATAAATATCTATATAATATATAATAAAAAATCTTGTTAGGTTTATTGAAGCATCTACTTAACGCCTTGCCAAAAGCCAGCAGGTTAATGGATTGCAGTGTATTACATTTTTAAGATTTGTACTGTATGCTGCTGATAATATGGACACATGGTTAACACTGCTGTAGGGGAATCAAGGTTATATTATTTAATTCTAATTGCTCAACGGGGGCACCACTCGCTCAGTTTATTTTTATTCACTTAATATTGGATGATCAAGTGATCCACAGTGAACGAGACCTGCATTCATCAGTCATTCATCTGAACCTCTATGAGTTCTTGTCATAACAGGGTCTCGTGGGTTGTATACACAAATTGAGCAGTAAACCAAGTTTAGTTATAACTCAAGTAAATACAAGTGTAGGTTATATATATAAATAAATAAAAGCACAAATAAATCACAACAATAACAATTAAAACACTAACTTCACATCAAGAGAGCATATAGTAAACAATGAAACCATGAAATGAGCTTATATAAGGTTATAAAAACCAACCAGTATGTGATAGAGAACCTTGGACATGAGAACTGAAATCCACCGAGTAAGCGCAAGCACTTCTATATCTGTCCTATCTGGTCTGCATCTCTACAGGGTTTTAATTATAAGATGTGGGACTCCAAGTTTGGAACAATAAAAAATAAGGAAAGAAGGAGTGAAAG
Organism: Aphredoderus sayanus; assembly: GCA_027564795.1. NCBI lineage: Eukaryota > Metazoa > Chordata > Actinopteri > Percopsiformes > Aphredoderidae > Aphredoderus > Aphredoderus sayanus. The sequence goes on from JAODUG010028488.1 coordinate 3,975, forward strand.
TTCTAGAGCAGCAATGCAACACTGCTTATCAAACGGAGCTCAATGGGTCACGGGTCACAGCAGGGCAGATGTGGCCTAGGGAACCATCTGACGTTGTTCAGATCAGCTGCTCGGCTGGGGTAGCCGTGTGCTCGCTGGCAGTCTCCCGTGACGCTCGTCCTGGCTCAGAGCCAGGTTTGGATGAATGGTTCTGGGCCACCAAAATGACTGTGGCTGGTCGAGGCTTGTGCTCTTCTGAGCGGCAGGTATATGGTGTCCGAGTAGACCTTAACTGAGACGTCAGTAAAGGGATGACTTTTGCAGTCTGCGGTTCAACTCAGGTCGCTTTTCACAGTCTGTGGCTGTCTGGCGTGTGCAAGCTCAGCGGTCTCTCAAAAGACGCCAAAAACGAATTTAAATGATAACTGTTGTTGCGTGTGTCTCTAGAACGTTGGAATTTTATCCTAACGGCAATAAAACTAGAAAATACGAAAGATATTTAAAATATAGTTAAAGGTGGTTAAATACTGTAGTCTGTAACTATGCCGATCAAATAAAAGGTGGCTGATTTATCAGCCTGTAAAGAAATGTGCTCTGTTAACTTACTATGTGGGCTTGCCACAAGATGTGGTTCTTTTATTTTAGGCGCGTGCCATCTCTTATACTAGGGTCAAAAGGGGAGAGGCATCATTCCTTTTATTTTCATCATGTCCAATTCGAAATCATATTGTCACATCAACATCATAAATACACTTATTACATTCAAATAAAAATAGGGACTTCAATAAGACCAATTTAAAATAGAACTACATGGATGTATATTTTAAAGAGGGTTTTTTACCTTAACATATTACAGTTTAACAATATGTACGTTTATCAAAGACACATAAAACGAAATAAAACACATGAATGTCTAAAACTTGCACATTAAAAATATGTTTGTGTGAGGGGGAGATAGAGGGATCAGCAGAGAGACAGAGCGGTGGGGGGAAAGGGGTTGTCACTGCACCCCATAAATCTATAAACAAAGCAGAGCACAGAAGTGAGAACTAATTTCTTAATTCTCTGGATGTATTTAAGTTCAGTATACAACCAGTTCTATGTATACAACCCATATATTTTTACAGTTTATACAATCTCTAACTCATTGATACCAAACATCATGCCGATCAATCCTGAAATATAAATGTTCTCCCTGTTAAAGATTAAGGAGCAGAAAACTGATTATCAGAAACATATTTAAGGTGCATTACCTGGGACATTACTGTATTAGCTAATACACCACATTATGGATATTTGTAAGGCACTTTCAAATTAAACATTATCAATTCTTTTGGTTACAAGTAAGAAAGTTCAATAGTATGTGTGGGCGCAGGTAAGATGCTGGTCTCAGAGACAACACTTTAAGGTCTGGTCTTCCTTAACCTTGTGGTCTTAGTCACCAGCAGTGAGGGGGTTCTGGTGGAAGAGTGTTTTTAGAGGCATTCCTTTATGATCAGGACACTGATTAGGTGCAAGGAGCACCTAACCACTGGGAGCAATTGGGGTTACGCATCTTGCCCAAGGATGTTTTGCAGGTAGTCCAGCAACTCCAGGGCTTGAACCCACAATCTTCCAGCTGGGAGTCAAACACCCAGACCACTAGACTATACCTAAACAAATATTAAACATTAATCCACTTGGTGGCGTAGTTGAGGAAGGATCACTACACTGCCATGTTCTGTTTATTTAATTCTATGATATAATTAGTCACAAGCAAACATTTAAATGTTGATATGAGTGAATATTGTATGAGTGTATAAACAGTGCTAAAATGACACTTGCTGTAGGTGTTTGTTCATGTTGCTGATCACATCTGACTAATCTCAGCGACTAATTATCTTGTACTTAATGCATATCCCTGCTTTAGACATACTTTATACTATACTTTAAACTGTAGATAATGTGTGATTGCATTTGTCTCTGCCAGGTGAGATGTAGTGAATTGTGTGGGCCAGAGTTGTACATCTACAGTATATACTTTTGTAACCTTTTATAATATAAAATGCACAAGTGCTTGGCTCTGAGATATTTCTTGACCACTCACAGAGACAAAGGTTTATACTACAGATGTACTACACAGTAATATGTGTGTCACGCGGTTGTTATACACAGCCATTTAGAGTCCTAATTAAAGTTATGTATGGCCCATTGTTTTTGTAATTGATTGTGACCCTTGCCTTTTCCCCAAATGGTGAACCAGCACACGCCACTGCAAGCTCTTTAGTTAAGGCAATTACAGTTTAAATGAGCTTGGACAAAGAGTTTCCTGAATTGTAATACTAATTTGTTTATTGTGCAAAGTAGGCACAGTCTCTGAGACCGGCTTTGTTATGTACGGGAAAAACTAAACAAAAACTAAAAACTAAAAACTAAAATACCTATGATTGCTTATTGTGGACTATAAGGAGTATTTTTTCACTATGCTTACGTTTTAATGCTACTGTCGTGGTTTGTAATTATAATGCATTAGAATTCAACAATCGGATGAACAAGTATTGGTGAATAGAATTATAGTATGGATGGGAAATATTATTTAGGTTGTGTATTAGCTCTTGTGATGCCCTTAAAATGTTGTCTTGAACCACAATATGGCGCCAGCTGATTGTGTATAATTGTATGGTTATTTTTATTGTCATGTCTGTGTGTATTTGTTTGTTTATTAATTACTTCTTTATATATTCTGTTGTCCTCGGGTTTCAAACTTGTTGTGCCAGCAGTGCACATCATATATGTGTGTGTAAACTGTAGAACTAGGTTTAGCACCTTCTATCTGCCACAAAGATCTAGCGATTTGGGTCATTACATTTTGAGGGTTAGGGATGTGCAGAGAGCCCACTATTTGTATTTGTATTTGAGTAAAAGATAAAAAATAGTTGTAACAATGCTGTTTTCACATTACACTTCTAATTTTAGGTTTAAAGGTGTTAATATAAGTGTTATTCAATAAACTCAATAATTATAACACTTACATTTAATATTTATTTGTGGTTTTCATAAGAAATACAGCCATGAACTGTATAACCATAAATACTGAAAATAAATAATTTAAAACTAACTTTTAGTTTCTAATCCACACTCAAACAAGTAAGATAAACAAATTAATAAATTAACATTGTGATCCCCACCGCCACCAATCCTAATTGGAGGATGCTGAAGAAACAGAATATAAACACAATGATTGCAAACAAAAACGGTTCTCTCCTACCTATTAATGCAACAACTAATCTCACTGAACACAAGTTTTATTCTAATTGGTTATTGTGCTAACGTTATGCCAGGTTCACACTACAGGATAATTGGCCCGATTCCATGCCCGATGCCGGTCAGCATATCCCCGATTTATTAATGGCTCTACCGATGGATTATCCTGTGGTGTGGGGTGTGTTAACCTTTGTGAGGGTTAAAAGGCACAAAAATATAACACATAAAGAAATAATTAAGAAAGAAATAAATATACAATCATACACAATCAGATGGTTCAAGTCTATAATTTAAGGACATCACTTTAGTGTATTTATTTATTTATTTATTAATTATTTATGCCTATAAAAAGCATAAAAATAGGCTCACACTATACTACAGTATACTACATTACCATCAGTATCATATTATACTTCAGGTTCTTTCTGGTTCCAATTTCCAATTTCTAAGGGGTAATCCATGAAAAATTATATTTCTTGTTGTTTTTGAAAATAATTATGTCAATGTGACTTGGAGAAGTACTGGGCCTTTCAAAGTGGACTTTTACCTTCCTGATCTGTAATGGCCATTGAAGGAAAAGAGGTGGAGAAACAGGTTCATTAAAAAAGTGCTTACTTGTTTCATAAAAGTGTGCTCACAATTTATTTGGAAACACCCCTATGAGGATATGCCCGCCCATAGTCTTCTACTAAAGTTGATCGCCAGTACGCAAATCAGAAGTAAAAGTCCTCAATTAACATAATGTATGAATATGAGATGTCCTTGAGTGCTGTGAAAGGCATCTCTCAAAATAAATATTAGTATTATTATTATTATTAAGGATTGTGGTTGTATCACATTATTGTATTTGCATTACAAAACTGAAACATGACATTCCCCACCAGTTTTCCAGTTGTAATTGCATATGTGAGGTGAGAACAAGCACAACCATTGAACAATGAACAAAGCAGTAAACATGCATGGAGAAGTGATGGGGAATTACTTTTTAAATGTGAATGGACATAATACTAATGTCAGATAAACAATAACACATCCCTCACAAACCCAAGCTATTGAACACAACACAAGTGAGACAAATGAGTGATAACTGAATGAAGGTCTGGGGATGTGCTGGATGTATGGACTGCTGCAGGCTAGTATTAGTACATTGGAGAGGTAGAACGGGGAGTAGAAGAACCACCCATGGGTGTGACTACTGTCATTACAGTCATGAACACTATTATGTGTGGGAAAAACGTTGATAAAGCAACCCTATTATCATTGCCAGGGCTTTGTACCTCTACGTTCAAAAACAGTGGTTTCACCTACTACCACTAGGCTACTCTCTGCTGACTCTCATCTGCACTTTGAATATACATGTTGAAATAGAGCACAGGTCCCACAGAAGCCCTGCAGATTCAAGGCTTTGATGCCCTCTTTAACCACAGCGGCGTGACCTCAGGCAAGCAGCGTGTTGTGTGTTGTGAGCAAATGCATCTGCTTCAAACTGTTTTACACAATGTTTTAACACGGCCCACTGTGGACAGTGGATACTACCTTCTCAGTAAAATTGTGAGATAATGTTGTGCCTTTATTTTACTACAAAATGTTACTTTTGACAATAGATGGGGGTGGGGTTCAGATGTCATTATGATACCAGGGCAAAGAGCAGAGGACATGTAATTGTGCTTTCTCCCCACGGGCTGTGGAGGCTCATGATGAATGAACTCTTAATCAACTTGTACATATAAATAAGGGGCATTTCTGCACTGTAAAGGAGCTGAAATTATTCTATAGCTAGCCTTATCTCCTGATATCCCCCCTTCTCTCTCTCTCTCTCTCTCTCTCTCTCTCTCTCTCTCTCTCTCTCTCTCACACACACACACCCAAGAAAGGCAGTTTCAGAGTTGATAGATGATTAGATATGATGAGTGACTTTTCTGTAAGACTCAATCGATCGCTGAAGGAGAAATGTGTTGCTTGCCCTCCTCTGTAGGAAGGTCACAGCACAGACAGTTTACCCTGGAGATGGTGGGCTATTCAGGCCTGTTTAGCTGGGTTGACGTCTGTTGTCAGATGGGATTGAACCCTGCTGTTGAGTTTGAGAGCTAATCACTAATCAAGCCTAACCAGGACCCACAAAGCTACCAGAAGATGCTAGGCAGATATGTCAAAACCCATTGTGTTATCTGCTATTGCTGAGCTAAAACAGCATTTCCCACTGTCTATACACGTCCACTGAACAACTGTCCTAGAGAACCACATACAAATACACATAATGACACCCTCCATATGAGTTTATCCTCCTCAACCTAAAGATTTGTTGTTTGATGTTTTTTTTGGCAAATGAGCAGTCCCAGGTTCAAAAGGCACATGCTCCTCTGCCTTCCTTCCTCCAGTTATGGATTCTCATCATCCCCAAACAGACGGCAGCAAAGAAAAATCCCCTCTTTAGCCAGGGGTGCCAAATATTCCACCATGCCTCACACTTTGATGAAGGACCTCGCTGTTGAGTTGTACGCTTATAAAGTTTTCTCATGCCTCGTTCTCTTCTCTCCTTCTCACTATCACTAAATGGTTTTCTCTACGCCAGCTATGCCTGAGAGTTTGACTAACTCTGGTTTGAAGGGTAGAATACCACTGCCATTTCTTTGCTTACTGTAACTCCATATTTTGCTTTACCTGATATATGTTTATAAAGGGGGGAGAGGCATGTAGCATTTACTTCAGACGAGACTTCCTCATATCTCCTAATCCTCTAATTCCTCCTATCACTCTTGAATACATTTTCATGCAATTATCTTCTCAACAGCACACAAAGCAAGAATTAATGGATTAGAGTGCGATGCTAAGTTGCTCAGCTCAAATAACTGCGGCAGAGTTCTTAAGTGCGCCGAAAACATGCTTGTTTGGAATCACATTCCAGTGCAGTGGAAGCATTCCAGTCAGACTGAAATGAAAATGCATTTTTGTATAGCTATAAAATGTATCTAATGTCTGCAGTCACTTAATCAAAATTGAAATTACCAAAGTTAAATCAAGTCAATTTTACCAGTCAGTTTTGGTGCAGACTTTTGAGAATTGTCAGTAAAGATGTACTGTAGGTTTCTGAGGGACATTATTGAGTAGTGTACTATTTTAATTAATGTTGTTTTTGATGTTGAATACTTGAAGTGTGAATAATTAACATTTCAGTTTGACATTAACATTATTTTAGAGAACCCAATTTTATCAGCTGAGTGAGAACTAGTTTGTCCAGGGCTCCAATGGCCGTCGAATACAATTACATCAGATACATGCTGTCTAGTAAACTGAAAAAAGGGTGCTAGGTTGCATGAGCACTGGATCACACTTGCTTGTCTTAGGCGTCACTTTCCATCCACCTGCATCACGGTCAAGCCAAGAGTGTGTGTGCATTTGTGCGTGTGTGTGTGTGTGTGTGTGTGTGTGTGTGTGTGTGTGTGTGTACACCAGAACAACTGTGGGACTTTGAAGTCAATCCTTTCACAGACAGTGCATTAAGGAATTCTGATACCTTGTCACATACCATCAGTGATGAAATGAAACGGCTCTGAGCTTTGCACATGGTACTGTATGTTATCACAAAACATTATATGACAGTGAAAACATACTTGTAGTGTGTATTTTTTTTATTCTTATTTAAAATGTGTAAATCTGTTGCATCATCTAGCTGGATATGAAGCACACAGCTGGAATAATGTATAATGTTTTTTATGAAACTAAAGAGAAAATCAATACTAGACACTGGTGGCTTGTTTAAACGGTGTCGAGTCCACAGAGTCAGTGTGCTAATGCAATCATATTGGTGGCTTTAAATTTCATATACATGGATTTTTGAGCCTCCACTGGAAAGCTTAACACGATTAGGCCTGATTTTTAGAGTCGATGTCTCCAGACTATTTGCCCATGCTGTTAATTAACTGACACAGGGCTCCCCAGAGGCAACTGACACCAGAAAAAGGGATATTATCAGCTACAGAGTCAGACATGTTCTATTTCCAGTTGAGTTGGCATAACCCTGTGTCCATCAATTACACATAAGAAACTATTGATATTATTTAGACACAAGCACTGAGCATCAGTGAAATATTTGAGCACACATCATCTGTTCCCAGATGTCAGGGTGTTCCCAAGAAATATTATGAGATGTTGTTACTACTTAGATTTTTCTTGCAGCCAATTTACTCTGCTGTGTTTTAGCCACATTTTGGGTTTTTGGTTTTCCAGTCAGATGGTGGCAATGCAGAGCCTATAGACTAGTTAAACGTGTTGCAGATCTTTTACTTTGGCACAACTGTCCACAATGTTGCTGTTCATTCTGTCAAGGCAGGCTAGCTACAGAAGCAAGCTGTGTAGGCCTACTGGGTATACATTTGTGCTACAGAACACTAATTGTTAAGTCCGCCTTTTATCCAGGGATAAGTGGTGGGTAGGAGGAAACAATCATCAGGAAGATCCATTGGCACAGGACAGTGTTAGCAGTAGGAGGACCTCACCCATCCCCATACTTCTGTTCCCAATACTTCTCGGGATTCCAAATGACACCTATCAACTTATTTTTATTGGAGTACCATTATTTTCTTCCTCTTCAGCAATAAGCACTGCGGTCAATGGTATGAATTTCATATGGCAGGTTAGTATATTTTACCAGCCCCCTGTGGTCCTTCATAACCCCTGTCGGTAGCGCCATATGCGATGGGGTGGTACATTCTGCACAGGCAGACAACCAGCCTTCTACTTATTGAAACATAGGTGTGTTGGTCCCCAAATGTGACTTTTTAATGTTGGAGGCAACCCGTGAAGCCACTGTGCAGCAGAGCCTGATTTCATCAACACTATGTGTAATTCGTCATTGCTTTCTAGGTTCTTGTGCGAATGGAAGCAGCGTTATGACGGTTATTTATTTATTTAGTCTCCCAAACAGACGGGACCGCCTATGGAGTTAATACAGCGCCGGCGACACCAAATTACTAGGAAATGACTCCTGATTGCTGATTTGCCTGCTGCTACAGTGCCATCACTCAAGTTGCAAGCTGTTTATGCTAGCGGCTCATCAGAGCTCTCCCACCATGAGACTGAGCCAGACTTGACAACATCACGGATTGAAAGTTCTTTCTTTCTTGTTTTCTCCAGTGCTAAGTGTTTTTTAAATACATTAACAGTGCTTATTGCAAACAGTAGGTATTTCTTATTTTTAAGCTAACACTAAGGCCTTATATTGTCCATTTGATGTGAAAATGTGTGGCTGTTTCACTTTCTCTGCTCACCACCTGCCATGTTTGAACTCAGTCAGTGAACCAGGGAAGCAACTGAAAAGGCCCTCAAAGCACAAACAAGATGGCTGACGTTAATTTAGCTAAGCCGCCATAGGGAGCAATCAATGTAGAGACGGGAGGCTCGACATTTCTACATGAAACTGATGAGCTTTGCAAAGCAGAATATCAGTGAGTGCACTGTCGAAGCAAGCGCACTGATTGAGGAGTGCGAGTAGGGCATTGCTGCAGAAAAGGTAAAAGTATATAAGACAACCCTGCTTCATTTAGCAACATCATGCCACATCAGACATCATTGTGGTCCGTCCCTTTGATAGGTGCCCACAGAGCTGTATTTGTCAGGGAAAATTGAACAGCTTGAGGGGCCCACTGTGACTGCCAGGGGTGCAATGCACAGTGACGGCAGCCTGTAGATTGAGTGTCAGCAGGGGCGCGTGCAAATGCAATCAGAGTCTTACGTGGGGAGGGCCGGCGTCCTCTTGAGCAAGGCCTGGCCTGCGAGACTTCAGCAGGGCTTCTTCACACCTCGCAGGGAGACTGGCAGATGGTGGGAATTAGTACAACAACCCTCCCAGATAGCCCAGCGATGACGAACAAAGGTCAAAATAGGAGTGTCTATTGTATATTTCCCCTGCTAATTCTTATCCTCCAATGCATGACTGTGTCTGACCCTATAGGATATGTTTCATTATTTTAGCAGCATCTGTGTCATTATAATGACAAACAGTGCAAGACAGTTTTTCATATGTGACTTTGACGATTATTATAATTCTACCATATGCTATTTTTAACAGTTATCACAGCATGCTGTTGCCCTCCTACACAGCTGTGTCTGAGCAGGGCAACATTAAGCCGTCCATACGCACGCACAGCTCATACATGACTTGGTGCCATTGCTCGCTACAGAGTTATTATCTCATTCAGCTGCTCCGACTATTGAATCCCAAAAGGGAGAAACAGTTTTGTTAAGTGATTTTATTTGTATCCCTCACCAAACATTGGCTGTTTTCAAAATACATTCTTAGCTTCTGATCCTAGATTGTGAAGGCTTCATTTCTTTTAATAGGGGCATCATTTTACAATATTATTAATAATGTTGCTACAACTACAGGAAGTACCAATGCTTTGCACTTGGTAGTCCTGATTTGGCAAGCTCCAGGCTTTGTACAAATAAGCCTAGAAATTGTGCAACCTGCTTTAAACTAACGTTTGTGGCTAGGGGTATCTCCCCTTTTCTGACAAGAGGACAACACCAGGCTTTTTTTAATTGTGAGGGAAAGGCAGCATCAGCTAGACTGTGGCCTTCCTGAAGGGCACAGGGCCAGTGGTAGCACTAATGCAGATGTAGTGACCATTGTGTGGGTTGTATGGTCGGCTCTCTCTCTCCGCTTGTTAATCCATGGTCTCACCATGACACCGCATGCGCCGAAATGGGTGTGGGGTGGACTGCATGTCAGTCAAAAACAGGTGGCACAGTGCTAGTTTGGTGTTAGATATAGCCTAATCAAATATTGCAATAGCGCCTCCTCCTAGCTAGACCACGTCATAGCACAGACACAGGCGTTGTGTGGTAGTTTCTGGGCTTTAGGCGATGCCACACTACTTTTATGTTGGCCTATTTTGTGAATAATTTAACTAATGACTGATGTCATTAACCTTTTTAATAACAAAACAAATATGACTGAAACTGTGATTCATTGTCTTCCAACAATAAACAGCACATTTCCATCCATCCATTACTCCTGACATCAATGGTTCTCATACGAACAGAGGAACTATAATTCACTATATCAACCACCTACTTTTACCTTGGTAGGTTAATAGAGGTGCAATGCATGTGAACTTGGTGACTAGTGGCACCTCCTGGACAAGGACATACTGTTCGTCGTGGGAGGAGCTTTTCTATCTTAGCCGGTCTGGACTTTCGCTGTCCCTTATGAATATAGCAGTTGGCCATGGCAGGGAGCGTGCTGCTTCTAAAGGGAATGAGGTGCTGATTTGAGTGGCTGTAATTGAAGACAGCCCCCACCACTCCCACTGATAATGTATTAGCAAAAATGTATTGGCCACACTGACTTGTGCTGTGAACATGCGTTGTGCTCCTCCACCGACATCTTGACCCAGAAACTAGGGCCATGGGTCTTCCACAGCCAACAGCCCTGCCTGGTGTTTTATTTGTCTCTGAAAGCAATCACCAGGAACAGAGCGTCAGTACGTGATTGAAAATCACTAAATCTGATGTTTTGGCCTCCCTTGTATACAGAGAGATGGAGGGATGCCAGCTTGTGCCTCTGAGTGGATTATCTTCTCTAGTAGATATCCCCTACATGATCCTGCATCAAGAGGCAATAGTTCAGTTCAATTCCCAGTGAACTGGATTGATTAAAGTTGATACTGTAATCCTGTGACCTTTATATTACCTAAACTTTTCAGTTCTCGCTTTTCACGTTTACCATGTAAATGTATATGTTGTGAATATTAAAATTACTTTTTTTCCCCCCATTCAGCAAGTCTGTTGTGCAGCATGTGCATGTGCAGCATATCAAAAAACCCTAACGATGTCAAGGTTGTTTTAGTAGGCACAGTGAGGTACAGCATACGTCATCTGGCAGAGAAGCAATTATCTCCCAGACCATAGGCAATCTCCCTATTAATGTGTACAGGTTGGACTTGCTTCATCCTTCTGTTTCATGAGCTTTTATCACCACAACATGAGAAAGTGAGTGGGTCTATAGCCATAGTGTCTCAAAACTGTATCTTAAGTCTAGCCTCATTGCACTCCTTGTCCTATTAGTGTCAAGTTGGTCACCTGTTTCTTTTTCAAAAGGTGTTTATCTCGGCTTTTAGGCATCCACAGTGTGTCTCCCATGTGTCAAACAGCAACCACAGTGTTTCACACAATGGCTTCTTAAGTGAACATGAGAGGGAGGAATTGGGGAGGAGGGTGTGAGGATTAATTACATGTCTTAATTGTGTCACTAGTGATTAACAGGCTGTTTTGGCCCTTGAGAGGGTGGAGTGATCCTAAAGACAAGCGAACCGGCAGGATTTAATACAAAAATAAATCTTGTGACACTTCCATGGCAACAAGGCTCAAACACACATACACACACACACACTTGCTGTCATACAATCCAGTAATTAATAACTATGATCAGCCCCCCCCCACCACCACCTTCCCCCATCATCCATTTAGGCACATATGAAACATTAATTAGTATACTAAGTATTCTTAACTGACACCTATTGGCTTAGGCAAAGGACAAAAACAGACGTATTTGGTAGTGTGGTTTTGGGGTGAGTGCAAGTGCAGACTAAATGAGACACTAAAATAACACAACATGAGTTGGAGAATGCTCACAAGACTTAGTTTAGCGTTTAATATGGAATATATTTCCAAAAGGAATGGAATATATTTTGCTTCCACAGCGAAGACAAACTATCACTGACAACGCTCCACAACCTCAATCTGTGATTGGGAGACAGGTGTGAAGCTGTGGTGTGTAGGCGATATGGGCATCCTACTATACTAAGGGCGGGGTATCGTTGTTTTTTTCAACCAGAAACTTAATAATAGGACTGAACTGTGATAAGACACACCAATGTTAGTTAATATTGACAAAAGTCCCATTTTATAAAAATCAAAATTTTATGGGTTGGAAATGGCTCTAGCCAGTGTGGACATGTCAAGCAGGGCCGTGTGATCTGCCACAGGTTAGTGTCACAATTATTCCCCTGTCTCGCCGGTGTGCGCCAGGGAGAGACTAAGCAAGCCATGCAGCACATGCTGTGTGTATTTATTTCTTTATTAATTATTTCAGTTATGAGTTCCATCTTGTATTATTTTCAGTTATTAAATAATTTCTAAAAAGAAATTCTAAAGGCTAAAAATAGTTTTTGGAAGAGTCTTTCTTGGTTTATATTCTTTATTGCCTACACTCGCGCTCGACCCATGACAGAAAATCCCACCAACCTTTTTATTAAAGACGAGTGCAGGATATTGCTGGAGATGGCCAGACACGCGGACCTCCTGACCCAGCTGAACAGGTTGGCTCGGCAAGGCTTTTCGGCGAGAACGTCCCTGAGCTGGTAGCTCCGGCCCGCGGTGAGACCGGTCGTGGCTCGGCGTCGACGCTCGGTATGGCGTTGGCCTGGTGAGCAGTACCGGGATGTCCGAACCTGATTGTTTTGATGGGACGCCCTGGACACTCAAGCACTTCCTTGATCGGTATTTTGAACTGGTCGGGGAACGCCAGAGTGTTCTGCACATGCTTCTGATGCTGCTTACCGGTCGCGCTCACCAGTATTCCCATCGGATGGAAAAACACCCCGGTTATCGGGATCTTGTAGACCAGCTCAGGGCCGCGTTTGGCTGTGATGAGAAGTGTGAAACTACCAAGGAGCAACAGTGCGAACATGTTACTGTACCTTCAGCTCTGAGCCAGCGCGGTCCGGGGAGTAGCCGGGGCCGTCCACTCTCAACCTCGGGAGTTCTGCTCCCGAGGTTGAGAGTATCTGTGGGGTCCCTGTCTGTGCCGCCGGCCGCCTGTGCGTCCACCGGAGGGAGCCTGTCTGCGCTGCCGGCACGTCCACCAGAGGTGCCACGTTCCTGCCGCCGGACCCCATCCGGCCCCCAAAGGGGCCATGTTCCTACCGCCTGTCTCCCGTCCGGCCTCCGGAGGGGTCCGCCTTCCTACGGCCACGGACCCGTTGCCAGCGAGAAGGCAGCGCCAGGAGGCGTGCCTTGGGTGGGGGGTACTGCCACAATTATCCCCCCGTCTAGCCGTTGTGCGCCGGGGAAGAGCAAGCCACCCAGTACACCCACACCTGGGTCTAATCTCACTTTGTTTGCACCTGGGGTGGTTTTAGGGTATATAATGCTGGGGTAGTTGGGTTTTAGTTGTGGGTTTTTGTTTGCACTGTTAGTTGTTTTGCAGTTTAGTTGAACAGTTACGAGTCCAGTCCAGTCCAGTCCAGTATTGTATTGTATTGTATTATTTTCAGTTATTAAAGAATTTCAGCATTCGCTCGTTTTTGGATTTCCTTAGTTTATATTCTTTATTGCCTGAACTCGCGCTTGACCCTTGACAGTTAGGCATTGCTGACTGTACAGTGGGGCTCCCTGTGCGTTGAGCAGAATATGTAGGAGCAGCAGAACCTGTAACAGGGAGGAATTCCTTCCTCCCTAAGCATCCACAAATCCTTCTAGATTCCGGTATATAATTCCTGTCATCATTTTGGACGTTAATACTATGGTTCTTGAATGGAACAGGTTTAGTTCGGTGGAGGTGGACTTTATTGTACAGGTCTACACAGGTATTGACAAGTTGTTGATTCATACTTTTTCATGTACATGCCCACATGTTTTAAAAAACGTGCCCTCTTATAAGCTGCAATGTACAGTGCTGTAGCTTGACTCAGTCTGACCCTCACGTATCACTGATCAAACCTTTTTAGATGGTAGAAGAGGAGAACAATAAGCTCATGTCCTTCTCTCTTCCAAGTCTTGCCTTTTGTTCCTGGCTTGTTGGCAGCGTGCCTTGACTCTGCTCAACCCTCCACTGCACTGATTTATCTGTGGCCTATCAGGTGGGCTGAGCTGCTCTCATCTAGTCTCCTGTAAGGGCAAACAGCAACATCACAGGATGCTCTGCTCAAGACAGCACTTTCTTACTACCTTCTTCCCTGATCAGACACACAGATGCGTTATGGGTGTTGAAGTCTTCAGGTTAAAGCCTGATGTTTAAACATCAGTCGTCATCAAAATGTCTCATGAAAATGCAAACATCTCAAACCCTTTGAAATTATTTGCCAGACACCTGACAACAGTTTAACCAGGGCTTTGACCTGCCTGTTCTTCTCTTGACTCAATCTAGGGAGAAATAGCAAACTACAGTAAAGAGGCTTGGTTGTGCAATTTTCTATTTATTAACCCTCATAATGTCCTCTGGGTCAGAATGACCCAAATCACTAGATCTTTGTAGCAGATAGAAGGCGCTAAACCTAATTCTACAGCTTACAGAGACATATGATGTGCACTGCTGGCAGAACAAGATGTGACTTTTAAACCAGAGGACAACAACAGGGTTAATAGGCACAAAAAACAACCTAAATTACATAAAGTAATAATTAATAAATAAATAAATAAATACACTCAGCAATGCCAACGGAAAAACACACAAATCAGACACAATCAGATGGCGCCGCTGTGTGGCCAAATGTAATATTTCTGAGTACATTACAAGGGTTAAGAGCAGAAGGTGGTGGGTGTTCCAAATTACATTGTATTTACTCTGTATTCAGACTGTAGAGGAAGGCAGTAACATTAACAAGCTAATGTGTGTAAGTGGCCAGAGGTGGCAAAGTACAGAAAAATCAGGTCACCATATAATCTACACACTTGGGTGCTTTGTCCAATTCTGATACACGTTCAGTATAGGCAACTTGCTAGAACCTCCTCTCAGCACTGGAGTTGCATGATTGGTTATTGGTGAAAAGAAAATCACAAATTCTGTTTAGGTATCATACTTACTATTATCACTTGGTCTTCAGTATATTGAGAGTGTTCCTGTCTCACTGCAACTCTCTTTGCTGACCCTATGTCCTGTGTATAAATCTGCCCACTGTCCTTTCACATAACGCCTACAGACCTTTTCATTCTACTCTGCTGTAAGAGACTTGGAACAGTAGCTCATTCCTCCGTGTTAGCTGCTACCCTCAGTGGCTACTGGCTCATTGAGGATCAGAGCACAGCCTGCTATTGGCCTGCTGTCCTGATATGTTCATGTTGTCCTGTATGTACGTTGGCCAAGCACAAAGCATAGAGAACTCGGTCAGCATACAATAAATGACTTGCCTATATTGCATTTTCTTGTTTCCATTTGATAAACCAAAATGTATATCATGCTTAACCCTCGTAATGTACTCCGGGTCAGAATGACCCAAATCACTAGGTCTTGTGGCAGATAGAAGGCGCTAAACCTAATTTTACAGCTTACACACACATATTATGTGCACTGCTGGCACAACAA
>JAODUG010028499.1:0-17906 GCA_027564795.1 Aphredoderus sayanus
GGTATGAGGTTCCTGTGTAAAGATATTGTATTATTAATGACATCGTGGCTGCAAATGGGAACACATTGTAGAATCGTCAACCAACCTACAGGTGTGTGGGAGAGTGTGTGTGTGTGTGTGTGTGTGTGTGTGTGTGTGTGTGTGTGTGTGTTTCACCGTATTCCACTAAGTGTCCCCGATAGTCTCTCTCTCTCTCTCTATTTTCACACTATGCTTCTCACTCTCTCTTTGGCTCTTAATCTTCCTGTCTGTGCTGTATTCTTTTATTCATAGAGAGATTTTTGGCCGAGGCATCCAGTATGCCACACAGCTTCCAGGCAACGCTAGACTCTGGGATCATCCACACCTAAAGTGTATAGCCAACGGCCCAGCCAGACAGACTGCTGGCCTGCGGTTTTAAGGAAGAGCTTATTTTTGTTTTAAAGCTCGCTGCAGTGGGGAGAAAAGCCATACAGTTGATTCAAAGAACACACAGCGAGGCGGCTAAGCATTCCTAGAGATATACATGTAGTATACATGGTATATAGGCAGATACTGTATACAGCCCTACACCATATTTTGGTTATTGATTGCTGGCACAAGGTTTGAAGAGTCCGAGAATGTGTGAGACACACATTTACACATTTAAAAAAATATATTTGTAGGTTTAATCATTACTCGTAATTTACTTAAAATTTCGTTAAGATTAACAAAAAGGTATGCAGATACCAACTCCCGTTCTAATGCAGTGCAAGGGTAGTAGACTAAAAGATCCTGGGACCAATTACCAACTTGATGGCTATATCACTTTTTTAATATAATTATATCCTTCCTGTTGTCCTTAATTATATCCCCCCAGTTGCCCTTAAGTTATTGTAGTATGCCACCATATTATTGTGTATGATTCTGTTGTTCTCTTTATTGTCATTGCTCTGTGTATTTTTTTCTTTATTAATTATTTATTTAGGTGTTTGTGTTGTTTTATGTTCATTTTAACCCTCCTGTTGTCCTCTGGTGTCAAACACACACCTTGTTGTGCCAGCAGTGCACAACATATATCTGTGCAAGCTGTAGAATTAGGTTTAGTGCCTTCTATCTGCCACAAAGAGGTAGTGATTTCGGACAGTTTGACCCAGAGGACATCAGAAGGGGTATATAACAGTGAGATATACATAATATCCTGTGATACATGTATACAGATACATATACACAACATTTACACTAGGGTGAAAATGTCCTTTCCACCACACACCTTGCTTCCCGCAGAACTGGCATTCCCTGACAGTGGCAAAACAGGATTCACACACTTTAGAGAAAGAGGTGGGGTTGCCTAGGAAACGACAGGAAGGAACCCCAGTTATTTGTGTTGAGAATTTTTTCATTGAGAGAGAGAGAGAGAGAGAGAGAGAGAGAGATGGCCTGACAGGTTCTTTACTCTCTGAGGGCACAACACAGTGCTACTTGTATACATAGTGGTTTTACGTACAGATTCATACATTCTGTATACTTGTGAATGCACAAAATCACACATACACACCTACTGTAAGTTCTTAATGCTCTTCCCAACTGGAATTGGAATTGGACAATGTGTCGGATTGGAGTCTGTCTTGTCTTGCAACATGTGTTTGTTCAGGTGTGGGCTTTCCATGTGCCGCTTCATGGACATGTTACAATAAATATAAACAATAATACAATAACTTGTAAATGACTGGCTATTTAATGTGTAGTCTTAATTTATTGCTGGAACCTCAACTTTTCAGCCACCCATAGACTACTAACTCAGTTTTTGGTGTCCCATTCCCTTTTCAGGTCAATAAGTAAAACAATTGGCTTTGGATAAATGCATGCACTGAATGGCAGATAAAGGGCAAATAGGCTAGCGTGGAATTACTTTGTATTCTGTCGTGAAGGGTATCATGGCAGTTAGCGCCGACACACAGGGGAAACATGATGCAGTAGTCGACTCGAAATAGCGCTCCTTAAAATGGGCGTTACGTAAGGGGTGTTTGAGCGCAGCGTTCCCTTCACCTTGAGCCCAGGGTTGAATTTTCTTTTGGGCGCAGTACTCAATTTAGCCAGAAGATGGCACCAAGGCTCATTGTTTCTTCGTCAGCGGGCCATCCTGTGGAAATCCTCACGAGAGAAATGTTCAAGGGCATTCTGTCTCTCTCTCGCCTGATTTTCTTTCTGTCAGTATTTCGCGCCATTCTTTTTTTCTCTGATTTTTCCGCCCTCCCAAGCTCAACCTTTACGATTGAAACTTTTCTTGTAATCTCCGTCTCTCTGTAATTCTCCGTTTTCTCATTGTGCATCTGTCCTCTCTGGTCCCTCTCCTTCACCCCATCCAGGGCCTGTTTGAAATGATGAAAGTGCTGAGGGTTGTCGACGGATCTGTGCTGTGGTTTTCGTTGTTGTTGTTGTTGTTGTTTTTTCCCCAGTCTGACGAGTGCTACAGCACACAGTGTTGGGTTGCGTGAGTGGAATTTCTTTACAGCTGGCTTTTTGCCTGGCTACATGGTTAAAATAACATAAGATACCAAATCCCCAAGGGATGCTGAGGGTGTTACATCAGCTTGTTGACAAGAATAGTGCAAACAAATAATAATACTGTTAATCAATTAGTTTTTGGTGTGGGGGGGTGCCAGCAAAACAATGAGACAGGTTTGAACCTTCTAAAGATCATTCCAATGGGGTCTGTACAAGTCTGGAACTAGGGCGGCATTGAAGGGTACAGGGGGGATTGTCAATCAAAAGGGGGAACATAGGTTTATTGTCACTAGCTGAACCTTAGTGCTGCCCTCCTTGCATGGGTATATACCTAAGAGGAATCATAAAGTGTCATAAAGTATACCTGTCATGTGGAAGCTCTTGTGAGCAGTGAGTGTGTATATGATATAACCCCTCCCTCTGTCTCTCTCTCTCTCCCTCTCTCTCTCTCTCTCTCCCTCTCTCTCTCTCTCCCTCTCTCTCTCTCTCTCTCTCTCTCTCTCTCTGTAAACATGTTTTTCCGAGGGGGGTGCGGAGGGGAGAGAAGAGCCCTCACCCCCTTCATCGTCACTTTTTCGCACGTATATTCAAAGAGCAGCGCTAACTCACCTAGCACGGAGCGAGACCGCGGGAGGCTGCATCTGTCACTCGGAGCCGTGTGGAAGGTGGCACAGTTGTACGGACGAGTGATGCTGGATAACACTTCCTGAGTTCTCTCCCTCTCTCTTTCTGGTTTTTTCCCCCCTTTCTTACGTTCGCTGTGTTTTCCCTTCTGCTTATCCAGGAGCTCTGGAGGCTCGGGGGTGGGGGGGGCGGGGAAGATTAGGAAGGCAAGATGCTCAGATCCCCTCCGCTGAGGCAAGTAGCGAGCGTGCCGCCAGCCCCATCCACTGCAGTAGCGCAGAGTGGAGCACAGAGAGAGACAGAGAGAGAGAGAGGGAGAGAGGGAGAGAGAGGGAGAGAGAGAGAGAGAGAGAGAGAGAGAGAGAGAGAGAGAGAGAGGGAGGGAGAGAGGGAGAGAGAGAGAGAGAGAGAGACAGGCGCAGGGAAACAGGCATTTGCTGCTGCCTGTTTTAACAGCGCGGAAGGAGCAAAGATCTGGGACTGGAGTATACCTCACGGATCATGGATTATTTCCTCCATGAGGAAAGAAGGACCCCCTGCCCTCACCCCCCCCCCCCCTCCCCCAACACACACACACACATATACACACTAAAGGATGGGCAGACCTGCATGCAAAAGAAGCGAGAATGTAGTGAGTCATAAAAATACAGGCAGGAGTTTGAAATCCGTCCGATAAAGAAATAAATGATCTATTTCATTCTCTTCTTCATTATTCCCTTCCTTTCACTCATCTGGACAACCAAGCATTGTGATATGGACGTGAATATGCAGGTTTTCCCTCCCACTCACCCATGCAGTGCACCAGCCGATTCCACTAATCAGTTCACCATCAAACAGAGAGGGGTCACTAATTAGTGTAACCTGGCTGGTGATAACCTGCACACCAGAGGCTTATCTCCATTTCAGAAACCTCATTGGCTGGGACGTCATCTACACAGGATTCAGACAAGCTGCTTGAGATAGGTAGTTCACATGCACATGTAATAAACCACTCCACTTTACATCTTCATCCATGAGCATTTTGCATTTTCTTTGTTGTCTTATCTAAAAAACACGGTAAGCTACTGTACTGCTACACTGAAAAATGCATTGCCAGTGCTGACTTTGCAAAATCCCTTTCCCTTCTAATAGATAACAAAATTGCACAGTGCAGTTGCTGTTGGCTATACCAATATAACCAGGATTTGAGCTGACCTTAATAATAATAGGTACTTATGGGACCTACTGTTCAATAACCATTAGTAGATTTATGCTTTGGTGGGTGGATTTATACAGTACATTCTGTGGTCAATTCATGAACAGTACTCACACTAAAATGTAAAGAAAATGTGCAAAAGTGTGCATGGTGCTAACATTATTGCATTGATGGTCTGAACACTTTCTTTGGCCATCACCACAGAAAATCACCACTCAGATCTCCCTCCTGGAACTGATTTTTCTTAATCAATGTATATTACCTTCCTAGCACTGTTCCGCTGCTCCACTCTCTCCAGCTTTCAGTATATCTCTGTCTTTCTCTCAACCAGTAATCTGTACTGTGCCAATAAGTGTCACTATACCAATAATCTACCATTCTATCAACAACCATTAATCTCAGCACCACTGATGCATCATCATCAAAACATGGTTCAAACTTGTATAATCCATACTGGAAAACAATTTGCAGGCAGGCTGAATAGAGGAGCCAGCATTAGCTGTCTGCATTCATAGAGCTTCTGGTTTTGTGGAAGCAGCCAGCTGTAATATTACAGTCTAAATACTCTGTAGTAGTCTGGCACATCTAGCCATCTATCACTCTCTTTTATGGAGTGATTGGAGTGTCTCTATAGCAAATTCCTCTTGCCCACTGCTACAGGAGAGCAGGATTTTAGAGGTAGTCCTCTAGCCCCTGGTGGGGCTCAAGGTCACTTGGCAAAGCTGTCTTCAGGCCACTCAAATCCCTCAATGATTAACAATAGCAGACAGGATGAAACACCTGTCAATCGAGATCTATGGTCCCAAGCAAGACAGCCTAGCCAGCATCCTAACGGCCGACAACCAGGTAGAGAGAGGATTTATGAGCCTATCCCCTTCCTTGAGAAGGTAGGCACACACTGGAGAATATTGATATTGTTCCATGGCATGCCTGGGTAGGATAAATATTAAAAAGACCACAACGTGTGTTGATAAATTGGATGGGCAGTCTGAGTTCTATGAGTATAATGAGGTTGTGGCAAAGGATTATTACTGTAGGTTGACATTTGTTAGACGATGGAATACTGGTAACAAATATATTTGAAGTTTTCAAGTAATCAGTTAGTAAATCTTGTGTAGTGAATCTTATTTTTATTTTTTATTTTTTTACAGGAAACTAATTATTAATTCTATTTTAAAAGACAACAACACTGAACGCATGCAGTACATAGTACAATTCAGGAAGGAGCACCTAATGAATCCTTACAGGGATACAGGAATCTATAGTGTGGCAATGAAGGCGTCAATAGAGTGCTAGCGAGATGCATCGAGCAGTGTGACTGCTGAATATGAATTCAAACCCTTACGCTGCCGGTCAATTTAAAAGACACTTTGCATGTGAGAACTCCCACCTTCAGTCTTAACAACACAATACATTAGCTGTGTTATCAGCTTGTCCTCTATTCTATACACATATCTAACATCTACACGAGTATCAATTCAACCCTTAATGATCTTGCCTTCTCTAGCCCTTGTGATGTCCTTAATTTTATCGTATTGGGCCACCAGAGGGTGCCATCTGATTATGTATGATTATGTGTGTTTTTAAATCGTCATTGCTGTGTGTATTTATTTCGTTATTAAGGCTGGTCAATATGAATAACCCTTAGTCATAATTTAGAAAGTTCAAAATGGCACCCTTATGTAGCCGTCATTTGAAAAAAGAAAAGAACAACTTTGGACAAGTGAGGTTCTGAGTTCAAAAATAAACAAAATAGAATTATGTAGAATACAACAATTGAAGGTCTCTGGATTTTTTGGTGTCTATAGTATGCTTCTTGTCAATCCTGTTTTTCCATTTGTGTTGTCTGTTCCCCCACTTTCATCTCTTCTTCTTTCAGGTGTTGCCATTCTCTGAACTTGTCAAAGCCCTGACTGTACAATAGCTGCTCTCCTGTGTCGGGCGTTTGTCAGTCGGGTGGAAAGTCGGGCTTTTTCCTCTTGGCGTGTAACAAATCTCATCTCACAAAAATATTCATTTCACGGGTCGCTCGCCCATACAAGCCTATATTCACAGAGGGATAGGCATTAGGCATTATCCTCCAACCAAATTCGAATTGCAAACAGTAAAGTGGGGCCTGTGCCAGAGATATCAGCCTTCTGCTGAACACAGTTTGTCCTTGTAATGAGGTTGCAGCCACCACTAACTATGTATTGTAGTCATTCAACTGTCTTGGCTTATCGTATGAGACTTTGGTTAAATGACTTGCATAGGATGACATGACTGACCTGTCATGTACAGTGACAAAACATTGGGACTGTTTATCAAGGATACATGATATGTGTTAAGAGAGAAATCTGAACAAAAATCTAGAAACACAGTGCCACATCTCCAGATGGATTTGAAATATGGCCTTGAACTAAACAGAGGACAAAACATATTAAAACAGAACAAATTCCACAGTAACGCAATCTAATGCTGGCCTGGATTATGCTGATGCTCAACCTGTCTACGCTAATAGAAATTAATTATTATGACAACTGATAGAGCTTATTTGGATGCACTACTTCAACGTCAGTTGTTCAAGAGCGCTGGATCTGCACAACGTCAATAAAACCTCTGTGACGTGACCTGTGTGCAAGGGGAAATATGCAAGTCTATCAGAGAAATCAAATCCAGAGTTAATTTAATACTGCACCGTTATTACTGGCATCTCTGGCTCTGCTTTGCTGCTGGGATAATGGCTTCTCTGATCTCATTTGTGCCTGCTCACATGTTGCCTTCAGGACAAGGGCTTTTTCTGCTACTTCTCCATTCCTGTTTGTGTGTTTGGTAACACCTGTGGCCATTGATAAACATGCTACGGTGGTTCAAGTCCAGTCACTCTATTTATGCAATCTCTCTCACTCACACAAACCTTATATAGTCCACAGAAATCTACAATAAGTACAACACAGTTAGGCTACATGCAGTCCCATATGCACCATCATCTGATGTAAGTGTACAGGTGTACATGCATGAATCACTTACAGCAGGCCTGCAAAGCAGTGAGGAGCCTATTGGTGTATTGGATGGTATCAAGAGGGGCCTGTCACACCACATCCTAGTGCTATAAAGAAACAGTATAGTCTGAATACACCATGTAGGGAAGATTATAGCCAACTTGTATTTTTCATCTGGCTCCCTCCTCCCTACCTCCAGACTAGGTCAGTTGTGGCCTTGATGAATGACACCTAGTTAACCCCAAAAGAGCAACAACGTGGTGAATATGCCAAACTGTTGGGTTTCCCGTTTAGGAAAACAAGAAATGACTCAGAGCAGGTGATTACTTGGCTGAATTAAGCAGCGTGATGGATTTTCCCGAAGGTAATAACAAGCCAGACTATGACAAATGTGTAAGCAAGGACCTTCCAACTGCCAAGGCAAAATAAAGTGGTAAATGCACACACGCACACACGCACAGATACAGACATTTAATGTTATGGGAAAATTGTGCTGCGGAAAGTAACAGCTGAGCAATTTGATAAAACTGTTTCCGCATTTCGTTTTGTTGCTTGCATCTCTCAATCCCAGCCTCTCCGAGACAGTTTACCCATGTGAGCGCTACAGTACAGTACAACTGCAGAGTTTGCCTTTCCATATAAGCAGATTGTGTCAACACAGCACTGTTTCTTAACCTCTAATATTTGACAGCTGTTATGTTTGGTCTTGTGGTGTAAAAACAGAAATGAGAGACATTTACAATTACTTTTTGCAAGGAACAGTATTGGTATATTTGCCCACCGCACGGATTCCCTGAAGTATTCTGTATATTCTGTTTGACTTGAGCAGAGAATGCCTTAACAACAGCACTTTTGGGTAATTCTTTGATCCTGCTGTTTTGATCCTAGTGAACACTACTGTATAGTATACAGTATCAGTATCCATGTTTTTATTGACAGACTGAACTATCAATAAAATAGGTTGGTGATAATAAATGCCTTCATTATCAAGTACATTGCAGCCCGGTGGGCCTTTACCAGTTATTACTCATCTAAATGACATTTAAATCTGACTCACTGAGTCGGGGTTGCCCTTTGCTTAAAGACTACACGTGCGATAAACACAGTTTGTACTTCCACCTGACATTAGCCCGCCTGACGAGAGAGCAGTACTCTATCCCGCCCCCAAAGCACTTGACGAGGTCTGGACATCCATCTCAAGCCCTGTGTTTAGTGTAGCTTGTGCTGACCCTCCAAAATGAGTGTTTCCCTATCCAGAGCACTGAGTCAGCAGGTGGTCTTATGGCCAGCAGAAAGAAGTCCTTCAGCACTTTGTCCCTAATTCATCTAAATCATTAGTAATACCCCCTTTAAGCTGAGCAGCGGAAGGTGATAATTTACGCCAAAGAGACATTAAATTGTAAATGCTTGTATAATCGGAGTCCCATTATTCACATTTTACTGTACAAACTCCTGGCCAGGTTTAAATAAAAGATGACAGTAAATTAATCAGAATGTTTAGGTGTCATTTCACCATTACTATTGCCATCCAAAGTCAATCCAATGTTGGTTACTGTAAGTTTAGTTCTTAGAGAAAGAAACTCTTATTCAGTGATTGGTAAAGGTGTTCCTAGGCCAATATGGAGATATAATCTCTCCACCTCATCCTGGGTCTTCACCGAGGCCTCCTCCAAGATGGACGTGCCTGGAACACCTCCCTAGGGAGACGCCAAAGGGGCATCCTTAACAGATGCCCAAACCACCTCAATTGGCTCCTTTCAATGTGAAGGAGCAGAGGACTACTCCGAGTTCCCCAGAGAGCTCCCCAGAGCTCCCCAGAGATAGGGTGAAAAGCCAAGCTTTTCACCCTATCTCTGGGGAGAGGTCAGCCACCCTCCTGAGGAAACCCATTTCGGCCGATTGTACCCGCATCTTGTACTTTCGGTCATGACCCAACCTTCCTGACCATAGGTGAGGGTAGGAACGAAATTTGCCCAATAGATCGAGAGCTTTGCCTTCCAGCTCAGCTCACCACTGCCCCTAACTGCTCCGCCCCTCTCTTCCCCTCTGTCCAGAACATGCGGCCTCAGAACAGATGATACAATTACAAAATCGATCATTGACCTTCGGCCTAGGGTGCTCTGGTACCATATACACTTATGTGCATCCTTATGTGCGAACATGGTATTTGTTAAAGACAGTCCATGGCTAGCACAGAAGTCTAATAGCAAACACCCACTCAGGTTAAGATCAGGCAGTCTGTTCCTCCCAATCACGCCTCTCCAGGTATCTCCATCATTGTCCACGTGCGTGTTGAAGTCTCCCAGCAGAACTATGGAGTTCCGTACTGGAGCACCATACAGGACTCCATTCAGGGTCTCCAAGAAGGCCCGAATACTCTGAACTGCTGTTTGGTGCATACTGTATGCACAGACAACAATCAGAGTCCCCCCCCCCCCACAACCCGTAGGCGTAAGGAGGCGACACTCTCGTCCACCGGGGTAAACTCCAACGTAACAGCCGGGGGCTTGTGAGAATCCCCACACCGCCCAGCGCCTCACACCCTGGGCAACTCCAGAGTAGAATAAAGTCCATCCCCTATCCAGAAGTACGGTTCCAGAACCGAGACTGTGTGCAGAGGTAAGCCCCACCAAATCTTATCGGTACCGCTCAACCTCCTGCACAAGTTCCGGTTCCTTCCCCCACAGAAAGGTGACGTTCAACGTCCCCAGAGCCAGCCTCTGCCGCCCGGGTCTGGTCCGTCGAGGTCCCTGACCTTCACTGCCACCCATATGACAGCGCACCCCACATTAGACATTGTGGTGAAACCAACAATTTCTTATTCTCTCCACCTTCTTTTAATTAAGCGTACGATTGTCTAGACCAATAGCAATTGGTTATTGGTAATATAATTTGAACAACATAGGCTACAATAGACATGATCAACTGTACAATAAGTTAAGTATATTTATGTATTTGACACATTCTAACAATTAGAGGACCTTTGGGGACCAACCTATTTTCAAATGTCAAAGCCTTGGTCAAAGGAAATGGCAACAATATTAATTATTATTTTCTAGAGTTCATTACACCAGTGTTCATTTCATACCACGTCCACATTTGTCAGTAATCCGCTAATGGAAGATTTGTCAAAAAGGAGACTGAAAATATTGTGAATATTTACGTATAAGGTCACATCATATTATATACTGTACTGTATATTGCACATACTGTAACTCAGTTCGATTTTCAAAGACATGGTGTAGCAGCTATATAAATTCCTTATCTGCAGGAATGTGGTTAGCATTTACACACATTTTCAGGCTGAGGAAATATAGAGCCATCCTTCTAACCCTCGGGAGGTAGTAGCTAATGTTTATAAAAAATAACATAAAAAGTCATCCTGTCCATGGTGAGGGCTATAGAGTAAAGGGCTTCTATGGCCTCTCTGTTGTGACACCCTGTTGTTTCTTATGGCAGTGTTGACAGCAATGCTCCACACAGCAGTGATGATAGCAGACCTTTATGAGATAGTACTTCTTGCAGGCAGTAGACACAAGCCAGATGCCGCCCTTGTATGCACGGCTGGATGTTCACAGCTCCAACAGTTATGGCGTGTCTGATGCATTTGTCACAGTTCCCTCCACACAAAAAAAATAACTTTTTGGAGGCCATGTTGTCGTCAGCAAATCTGGGAGCACGCGCAATGACGCTGTGTCACCAATTACTCCTCCTTATCTGACACAAACCTTGGGAAAGGACGCCTGTAATGGTGACAAAAATCCTGTCGGGAGGTGTTATCCCTTCCTGAAGCCGTTGACACTGACAAATTATTTCACACGGCACAAAGTGGGATGTGCAAAGGGAAATGAGATGCGTTAGACAGAGAGCAAAGGCAATTATTGCGCAAGCAGAGGGATGATAGTTTTTGCAGGACGGACACTGGCCTTGATGTAGTGGAGGCAGTAGATGAAGATTTGTGCTTACACTCAAATTCAATATCACTGCACGGATCTTGTGAGCAGCACTGCAAAACACGATGAGCGTGGACCATCTCATCTGTGTGAGGGGAAGACAGTGAACCAAATAAAGATCCAATCAGGAGGATTACGCATATGGGGCTATACTTGTATAAATTATTTACACCACTAGGTATATGTAATATGACCCCTCCATGGTCACATGCCTGAATCGAATTATTTAATGGTTATGGGAGTCAAGCAGATACCAGAAAAAGAAGAGTAAGGAGCATGCAACATCGATCTATAAACTGTAGGTAAAGTTGTTAAGATACCAGCAACATCAACATTAATGGATCGTTATAAGACATGTCATTATAGCACTACACATTACAGTATACCAGTATTGTGGCTGAGATGCAGATCTGAAGATTTCAGCGGCTTTAAAGCTACTAGTAATTAGCAAGTATCTCCCATTTCACGGTCTCTCTTGCACAAAATGCTGCCTCTGTGTGTTTGCTCCGGCATCTGGTGCCATGACAACAAGACAGATTAGGGGTCATCTGTTGATGTTTATCAAAGGAAATCAAAACGAAGACTGCCTTCTTCAATTAGCTCGATCTGGTGCATTTGGGGCAGCCTATGGACACTTTATGGCTGGCCTCCTTGTCGAGTTTGAGGAACATAAAAAGGGCATTGATGTGCCAGCTGGCTGGCATGATAACATCTTCACCAATTAACTTAATTTTTATTAATGCTTTTGCAAATGCATTGCTTTTTGTGTGTGTGTGCGTGTGTGTGTGTGCTATATTGCTAAAATGTGCATGCATGTAAGTTTTCATGTGTTGCATACAGTATAGATTCCTAAGTACAACTGGCCATTACAAGGCTGATGTGTATTCAGGTGGATTTCTCTATTTGTTTGTGTGTGTGTGCGTGCATGTGTGTGTGCATGCGTGTGTCAATGTAGTATTCCTCCCAGAATAATTCTCCACACCTTAGCTGTTTTATATAATATATAATATATACACAGGCATGCGCATATAATATGTGCATAGATGTAGGTTTTCAGGTGTTGCCTATAGAATTCTGAGTAAAACTGTGTAATCACACACACACACACACACACACACACACACGTGCACGCCCCATGAGTCTGAGTGGTACAGCTCTGTCTCACTAAGGAACTCACATTATGACAGTTCCTTTGAATTCTGGTCTTGACATCCATTACACTTCCTCCTGCTCTGCTGAATGCAGCATGTTGTAAAGCTGTGATGAGGTCGTCCGTAATAAGCTGATTTCCCAGTTGGCAGTCATTTAAATGAAAGTGTTCAGTATCATGCATGCATGCTTCACTCCGAATTGCGTACACCATATCACACTGCAGCAATGCCCAATCTCCCATCTACCACTATTGTTGTTAATCCTTGGTATATTTGCCTTCTTATTAGTTGTTACCAGCAGCACAGCTCATACTGACACAGGAATAATGTTGGTTAAGAGGCAACCGCAGGTTATCTGAACAGGTGAGCATGCTACACAAATTCACACAGATAAGTTACAGTGGATTATATTACACTACACTGTAATGTTTTAAGGATTTTGTTTGTCGTCTTTTGATTAGATGAAGAAGGAAATATACTGAAAGCTAAAATAAAAATGGCCTTGTCTTGAAGCAGAAAATATACATCTCTTGTATGCATAGTATATTTTTTGTTTACTGACAGCAGTGCATTAGTTAGATCTAGGGGATGCGCAGTATGTGTACAATATGTATACAAGCTAGAATTTAAAGGTATAGTCAGCACTTGTAAGCTAAAACACCTTTTGTCAAATTCAGCACATATCTACTCATGGTATGCTAGTTGCCCGTTCTGTGTGCATACTTAAAAAATAATCAGGTGTTTCTACACAACCCTGGCTGTAAATATGAACACAAACAAATAAGTGCAGACTGCACCACAACAACAAAAACAATATCTTAGTCTTCAAAATGCAATTTCCTTTTTTTTTTTTTTGGAAATAAATGCAATTTCCAATGTGGGGCGAAGCTTCTGAGGGAGCACCCTATGGTACTGAAGGTAGATTGTTTTGATTGAGTTTAAATATCAACAAGCTTTCTCCAAAATGACTGACTTTAACCTCCTGATGTTCTTAAGTTATCCATCCGATACTGCACACATTTATTGTATTTCCCAAGCAGCAAGTACAATTTTTTACTGAATATTATAATACCTGCCGATGAAGAATTATTCTAGGCAAAACCAAAGTACATCTAGCCCTTGTGATGTCCTTGAAAATATAGTACTTTGCCACTCAGTGACGCCATCTGATTGTGTATGATTGTATGTGTTTTTTAATTGTCATTGCTGTGTGTATTTATTTAATTATTAATTATTTCTTTATGTATTTGTGTTGTTTTTTGTGCCTTCTAACCCTCCTGTTGTCCTTGGGTTTTAAACACACACCTTGTTGGTCCAGCAGTGCACAACATATGTGTGTGTAAGCTGTAGAATTAGGTTTAGCGCCTTCTATCTGCCACAAAGAGCTAGTGATTTGGGTAATTTTGACCTGGAGGACATTACGAGGGTAAAAATGCTAGGCACATTTTAGTGCTGAGCAACATATTGCTGGCTAACACAGTACAAACTGTGTTGTGGTGTTCTGATAAAAACATTACATCACTGTTTTATTAAACATTTTAAACAAATAAAATATTCGTTTTAGATACTATATTTTCCAGCTATTTTGCATTTATATTCAGATGAGTTTATTTGTGGATAATAGCATACACTACTACTGTTCCAACTAATGCATAGTTCCTCATAGAGTCAGGAACCGCTAGAGTAAAGAAGCTTATATCAGATTCTGGTGAGGTTATCACTCTACCAAAGTTGATCTATTATTCACAGGCAAACTGACATATTGATTGTAGATGCTCATCCTTCAAATATACCCTTGTGTCTTCAAACATTTCATGTGAACCACCTCTTTCTTACATCAGTCAGGTGATGTATCTAACTGGGGTGACCCTGAGCCCCCACCCTCCCAACACTCATCAACCTTGTTCATTCAGACTCAGTTTGCACCACCACCATTTTGGTCTTTGCCTTCCCTCAGTAACTTATCTCTGCTGTACTGTTTGTTTCTTTATATTGTTTAATTATATTAAAGCAACTAAAAAGGCAAGACAAGCAGACTGTGATTTCTAACAATAAGACCACTTGAAATTGTCTTTAAGGTTTATATATGCAATATCTTCCTGTGCAAACTGTTACAGTAAATGTCACTAGCATTTGAAAGCCTCTCTGTTCCTAGATAAATAGTGTACGGCTCTGAGATGACAGAAGTATTAACTCTTAGTCTTATTAATAATGCTTCATAGGGGTGGCTATAAGGCTGAGAGGAATGGTGCGGTTCCCCTTTTAATTCCATTCTCCACTATGTATAGGCCTACATGTTTTTCAAATGGAAAATAATTCTATCTTGCCATATATGAATTTGGCTTCTGCTCTCTCGCTGTCACCTCAAATAGCGTGTTTCATAGACCAATTCAGATGTAAGCATTCAGTGACGTAGGTGTAGATCACACTGGAAGATTGTCGATATTGTGAGCAGTAATCCATTTGTGTGCTTCTGTTTTTAACAATTGCATTTTATGATGTCAGAAATTAACATTCAGCACTATTGAAGTACTGTATATAGAGTGTAGGTGTTATATCAGTGTTTAAAAATGATACATGTCACATCATTCGTCATTGTGAACATCCCACAGACTTTAAAGAAACGAAAGAAATTAGTTGAAAGAAATTAAACCCATTACAGATCCAGTCTGCAGTATACCGCTAACAGTTTACAAGTTTGTGTTTGTTGGTGCTGCTGCTCAAAATATTAACTGGTTTCCCCTCCCACAAGGGCCCTCACTCTGCCTTTATCTCGCACGCATTCTCGAACACTGCCTGTACTGCAATGCTAATCCACTTATCTCCCACCCAAAATGCAAACAAGCTAACAATGACAATATATACAGTAGTGTAGTGACAAAACAAGGCATTTTTTTCATACTGGGTTTAGAATGGCAGTTATTGACAGGATAAATCCAATACAATCACAGTTATCAGGTAAGTGTGTACGTTGACAACTTAGTAGGATACCTTCTCAAATGTGTCATGTGCTGCAAACACCCATACACACATATTAGAGCCACATAGTTTCATACCCACAGTAATAAATTGTCGAATTATGCACACTAATAATATAGGAATAACACATACAGTTTAGTCGCTTTAAAAAAACTCAGGCGATGTACTTTACTAGCGACATTATTCCTTCAAAGTCACAAGGAGGGTGAAAGCCATCAAATGGAAGCTGGGAGGACCTTCATTCTGCAAAGACTTACTGTAATCCTTCAATTTTTTTATCTCAGCAGCTGGCCCAAAAACTCATTGCCACACACTATTTTCTCTGATGTGGCCAAAACCAGCAGGTCAAAGGAACGGCATCCTGCAATTAAGGCAGCGACACGGGTCTAATGTAATACGTGCGTGATGTTTGGGTGCATACACCGTGTAACTCCAAACAAAGTGGAACCAACAGATTGTTCTTTTCTACAGGGAACTCATGAGAGAGCACAGCTCCCCCATGAGGTTAGCATTTGATATGGAAGCTGATTTTGGAATTCGGTAAACGAGCGAGCCATTTAGAATTGGCTCACCATTGGCTGATCTTTGAGTGTAGGGCAAATGCACAGGCATAAATCACTCAGTTGAAGGGACTGGAGATAGCATCGCCACATTTGATGGAAAAAACTCAAGTTATTCTGGACAGAGAATAACACATTATTCTGACTTGGTTTCAGCTCCGGAACATTAGCGATGTGCCATGCTGTGAAAGGCCTTCTATTTAAAGGCATTCTATTTCACGTGTCACAGAAGACAGATCCACTGTACCTGGCTGGACACAGACAGTTCTCCTCTCCCTCCGCCAGCCCAGCACTTTTCATCCACTGTTCCCCATCTCTTTGGGCCGCAGGCCAGCGGGCCTGAATGGCACACAAGCCTCTAGTGTCCTCGTGTGCCCCCCAGTTTGGGGACTAATTCCATTACAAAGGCTGATTTCTCTCTATTTGTTTGTGTGTGCGCGTGTGTGTGCGTGTGCTCGCACGTGTGCGTGCGTGTGCTCGCACGTGTGCCTGCGTGTGCGTGCATGTGTGTGTGTGCGCGCGTGTCCATGTATTATTCCTCCTAGAATAATTCTCCACACCTCAGCTGTTTTCCTAAGTCCTATAAACCACTATGGGCTGGGGGCGTGCTTAAAACAACATCTGACTGGTGTAGATAGATGACCCTGAGGGATTAAGTCAGAAAACACAATTTTCCTTCATTAGTTCAAAACAAAGATACTTTTTAATTGCCTCAGGTGAAAAACAACCCCCCCCCCCCCACACACACACACACACACACACACACACACACACTCCACCCTACCCCTCCACCAAGGAGGCCACTGTGCTAATACATCAGGCAGTGTCCTGTAATTACCTGGACAAGAGGAAGTCTTGTGTTAGCACTGCCACCCTGGTCTCTATTATTGCACAACACATAGCAAATGCCGGCCAACGCTGGCTGTGCATAAACTGCATTATTAATAATTAAGGTATTCAAATTTACTTCCAGTGATGTACAGTGTGCCCGCTCGGGTCACCCCTCACCGGTAATAAAGGATGTCCTCCTCTAGATTAATAGCTGCAATCTTGCGAGCGGTTCATGTATATGTGCTTATAGAAAACGTGTAATGTGTGGTCGACGCTATGTGAATAATAACGAGAGAGAGAGGCAGGGCACCCTGGTGAAAGCACGTCATAGATAAAATGAGCTTACCAGTTACTTCCCTGAGCTGTATGTGTCTCAATGAGCTCTCAGAAGGTGCCCTATATATGTCAAAGCCCAAAGATATGATGCATGTAAAAGCCCCATCGCATTTTCGTGTATTCATTCATAATCGAGAATTACCGGGCTAAACCTCCAGGCAGTCACACAGGTAAACTCAACCTAGCTAAACCTCCAGGCAGTCACACAGGTAAACAACCTAAACCTCCAGGCAGTCACACAGGTAAACCCAACCTAGCTAAACCTCCAGGCAGTCACACAGGTAAACTCAACCTAGCTAAACCTCCAGGCAGTCACACAGGTAAACTCAACCTAGCTAAACCTCCAGGCAGTAACACAGGTAAACTCAACCTAGCTAAACCTCCAGGCAGTCACACACGTAAACTCAACCTAGCTAAACCTCCAGGCAGTCACACAGGTAAACTCAACCTAAACCTCTAGGCAGTGACACAGGTAAACTCAACCTGGCTAAACATCCAGGCAGTCACACAGGTAAACTAAATGTAAACCTCCAGGCAGTCACACAGGTAAACTCTAAACCTCCAGGCAGTAACACAGGTAAATTCAACCTAAACCTCCAGGCTGTCACACAGGTAAACTGTACCTAGCTAAACCTCCAGGCAGTAACACAAGGTAAACTCAATCTAAACCTCCAGGCAGTCACACAGGTACACTTAACCTAAACCTCCAGGCAGTCACACAGGTAAACTCAACCTAAACCTCCAGGCAGTCAGACAGGTAAACTCAACCTAAACCTCCAGGCAGTCACACAGGTAAATTCAACCTAAACCTCCAGGCAGTCACACAGGTA
>JAODUG010028508.1:0-19497 GCA_027564795.1 Aphredoderus sayanus
TTTTTTTTTTTTTTTTTTTTTTTTTTTTACTGTTTCGATGGATGGACATTGTTGTGTGCATAAAACTATACTTATGTGTGTGTGTGTAACAACCATCTGGCCTGTAAGGTTAGGAAACAAGGCCATGATTAGTCAGAATTATTTCTTGAGGATAATCTAAATCAATTTACACAGAGGCAGGGGCTATCAACCAGAGCAGATAGTGTATTCTCACAGAGCATTTAACTTTATAATAGCGGATGGATGTCTGGCATTTGTAAGAAAATACACTAAATGTATAGATCTTAAATCCTAGAGTACCTACAGCAACTTTTAACAATGGTGAAAGCACCAGTGAAATCACTACTGTATATGGGTCAAGGGAAGCTAGAATCACAATGAACTAATTGACATAAAAAGAGATAATCTCCTTTTTAGATGAAGTCAAGGCCTAAGAACAAAATCTGATCCAAATCTGCACTGCATACAGTAGCTAATTAAATCATTGTGGGATGCCATGATCTGGGGCTAGAATTAGAATCCTTGTGGATACAAGCTTTGTAATAGTCTAAATGGACGTAATAAGTATGTATCCATAGTTTGATCATACAGTACAGTGTCTGAAATCATGAATAAGATAAATAAAACTCATGATTGGCCAAATACTGCCTGCATAGCCTTTAGCATTTTGGCAGATGAAGTAACATGCATTTGTTAAGGTTACCAAGGCACAAGCATGTACTGTAATATTAGAAACAGATGAAAGCCTGAGCTCCTAACTCACAAGACAGGATGAAGAATAATAATCCCGAAAAGTGCAATACTAAAATATGAAGCAACACTGTATTCTGGATCTTCTACTCAAGTTTTTTCTTATTTTTCTTAACTTTCTTTTAATAGTACAATCATTCATTTTGTGGTTACGACTTCCTGGCTAATGTATTTGGTGTGACAAGAGACCACTGTTGCATTATTAAAATCTAGGGAATGCTGAATTTTAGGGGTTAAAACGGTAACACTATGCAGCTTGGTCAGTCCTGTTATGGGAGCTGTTCTTTGTTTCTGTCTGACACCTGAGGCAGCTTGACAGCAGGGCTGGAACGGCAGATACAAAGCTGCCATGCTGAAAGCTTGGCAATAATGAGAACAACGACCATGAACCAACAAGCCGTGACTGTGGTGTTGACAGGCCATCCAACAAGCACAGTTCACTCACGCTCACAGTGAAGCAGCCATGCATAGTTATGCAGAGATATGAGCTGGAATGATATTTCCTTTCCTTTTGAAAATGTTGAACTCGGATGGACTTGTGGTTAATTGTTCATATGTTTGCCATGATTTATACTATAAAAATGATAAAGGAATTTAAGCAAGTGTGGAGAAATCTATATTCATAACTCTTAAGGCTTATTCCTTATTCCTGTTGTCCACAAAAGGGGTGTCTTATGTCTTATATAATCATATTCATACATATTTTGGGATTATTTCCCCACCATAAAGGGGTAGTCAGTTACTGTAGCACTTACAGTATACCAACTATAATTAAAGAATATAACTATCACCTAACATCTACCATATATAACAACAAACGTGTAATAATGAATTCTGAATGCAGTTGCTAAAGGCGACTGGTCTTTCACTGAACCAGAACCAGACCCAGACCTAGGTGACATTTTCAACATACGTCTTTCTGTTGAGTACAAAACTATGTACTCAACTGGACACAACCATTTTTAGTTTAAAGGTTTCAAGACTGTCAAGACAGAGTGTAAGAAATATGTAAATTAGCATGTGGGAATTCAATTATTTTATATGAGATTTGGTGCATTGTGTATGTGATCAGTGACAAATAAAAAAAACAACCCAGTGTGATTCAAACAGCCCAACCAGGTATTCCGGCCTTGCATCGCTGCTATGGATAATTCAATATACAAGGCAATGGTCTGTGTAAGTAACATTAGGAGCTAATCGGAAACAAGCCCTTTCTAATTAGCCATTTCCAAAATAACAGACTGAGGTCACAGTTATTGCTATCCCTTGTGGGTAGTGTAGCTGTGGGAATGAATCGAGCTGTACGCCTGTTGAAATGTGTTCTATATTGGTACAGTTGAACAACTATATAATTAAGTGTTGCTATTTTTGTTTTAAGCTGAATATTTCTGAAGTTATTATCATACGTTACAAGTGTCATAAGACAATTGCAATTAATCTCTCATAAATGCAGCAAATTATTATAAAGAAGTGACTATCATTATCGAGTTTCATATGGCCTGACATTTATCACTGCCATCTTTCAGTCACCCCAATGCCTGAGAGGCAAATACCTTTCTTCCACTTTGTCCATTGAAGTGACTCTTCTGCTTCCAACACTTTGGCTCTACATAAATGGATTAGATGGGAAAAGAGATACTGTAGAGAAGCTACTTATAAACTTAGTACCGGTACAAAAACAAACAGGATTACACAGTTAAAGAGAAAAACTCCTGTAATGCTTGTCCCAAGAAAACCTCACCATTATTTCACCATTATTGTTTTATGATAATCAGAAGTCTTTAAAATGGGGAACGGCATGCATGCAGGTACTGACTACCTTGTGTACAAAACATTGAATTATATAACTGTTCCATCTACAGTATAACATGACACAGTTACTGTTACATAATTGTCTAAACATATGTTTGAGGTTATGTTGTTGTGAAGGCTGGTGACTCATACAAATGTGCTACTGCCTGGTTTACACGTTTATAAATACAAGTTTGTTCACATATCTATTACATATTAAAATGTTTAAGACAATTATGTAACAAGATAAGATAAGAAAAAACTAAGAAGGAATTAAATATCCAATTCTAATGTAAAACAATCATCGATATATGACATAGATTATTCACATTTAACCACTACACAGTGGTTTATCATTGAACAAAAGGAAATTACTTGAAAAGTACATTTTGTCCAAATCCCAACCAAATCTGAGTTATTCATTCAATGTAAATTCATATGTGTCCACAGTTCTCTGTGAACCACCCACCTGGCTTCACTCCATCATGGCATCCATGTCAAATGTTTGCTATAGATCAGAACTAAAGCAGAGGGTTATTCAAGGATGAGATTCTTGCCACATATAACAAATATGTAGGGCTGCAACGAAATTCCAAAAGGTTAAATATGTTCCCATATTATGCATATCTGCACATTTTCCTGCAAGATAAAACATTATTGATGATGCTCTTTTTCTGCGGTACTGTGACCATACAAAAGCAATAATTTGTTTGCTATAATGTAGGCAAACAATTTACATGTACAGCATTTAGGAGACACTATTTTCCAAAGTGAATTGAAGTACAATAGTACATTTGTCAATAGCTGAAGGTCATACACCAGCAATCGTTAAGCAAGCAACATTCTGTTAGAATATTGTAATGAAAGCAATGTGTCATCAATGCTAATATTTATTCCAAATATCTCATTCAATCCTCAAGTAATTCTCAACAGCAGGGACAATTTTATTTTAGATATAGAGTTGAATAGAAAACCAGTTAGAATGAGTGTTATGAGGTGGATTTCAGTTAGCAAATCATGTTGTGAGGTAGAGAAGTCACAGTTCGATTCTAGGGTCCTGACTACAGGAAGCTCATTCCACCATTGGTGCACCAGAACAAAGAGGACTCGAGACTGAGAGAACTGACACTTGCGGCCTCGTAGCGATGGTGGTGCCAGCTGGCCACCCGAGTTGGTATATTGAAGTGCCCTTTCCAAGCCCCAACCGGGCTTGGAAATGGAAGTAACAGAGAGTTGAAGAAGTCTAGGCAGGAGATAACTTCCTCACTCTGGAAATTGCTGTAAACCTTACTGGGGTATATGTATCAAATGTTCAGTTGCTTACAGTATGTGACGTAATGCTAATTGATGGAAGAGGCTAAGCCTAATACTGTAGTAGCAATAGCAATCAATTAGAATTGCTCCTCAGAAAAGCCAGCAGAATTACATCAAACCCCTTCAACGTGGTGATATAGTGGTTATTTCCTCCAGTGCACAGGTACCGTAGGGGCACAACAGTTCTCCCACTGATTTTCACCAAATTGTATCCTCTCATTAATGACAGGTGCTAGACCAGAAATTAACAATTGTACTTATCTGCCATTCACAGAATGTTTTAGTTTTTGTTTTAAAGGATGTTATGTTTCTACAATACTGATCATAGTCTGTACAATATACATGTGTAACATGTGCATGTAACTGTGTGTGTGTGTGTAATCACACTACTTCATTGCAGGTATTATACATGCTCATTATACATACAGCACAATGCATTTGGATCCTGTTCAAAAGAGGGGTTTTTCAAATTAACAAATTACTTCATTAGTGATGATTTGCACTAACAAAAGCTTATTAATTCTAAGGTTGGGATTTAATACAAACTAAAAAATTAAAATTCTGTAGGTAAGTATAATGTTTCATTTAATGCCACAATACACTGCACGTCTATCCACACATGATTAAATAATAGTAGTAGTAGTAGTAGTAGTAGTAACAATGATACATATATAGCCAGAAATAAACCATTACATACTGTAACAACACACAAGAACCTCACATTTCATACGACACATTTATTTGGTTATTAATGCCAAACCCAATGTGTTAATGGTGCAAATAGCCTAAGTGCACAACGCGAAGGCAGAAATGAGAATGAGGAAGCTTTTATTTCAGGATCCAGAGAGCAGCCAAGCAGAGTGTAAGGACACAACAGGAACTGAAGAAACACAAAGGATTAAATACAGAGGGAAACTAAACCAGGGAAACATCTCGTTGGACAAAGACAATGAGAGACAAGTGATAATCATCAAACAAGTAATGAATACAAAATCAGACCAAAACAAGGAACAGACAAACACCATTGACACTTGAGATGGACACAATGATTGTCATTTTCCTGCGTATTCAGACTTGTGTTTCAATGATTCATATTGGTAAGAACGCACAACCAACCAAGACACATACTGTACAGTAACCATGGCCATAGAGCAGTCACACTAACCTCCTCACAATCTGTTCACAATTAACATAATGCTATTTTTATAAGCAAGTCTTAACCCTCGTAATGTACTCAGAAATCTCGTATTTGGTCACACGGCAGCGCCATCTGATTGTGTATGTTTTATTTGTTTTTCAAATGGCATTGCTGTGTGTATTTATTTCTTTATTAATTATTTCTTTATGTATTTATGTTGTTGTTTGTGCTTTTTAACCCTCTTGTTGTCCTCGGGTTTCAAAGTCACATCTTGTTGTGCCAGCAGTGCACATCATATGTCTGTGTAAGATGTAGAATTAGGTTTAGCGCCTTCTATCTGCCACAAAGAGCTAGTGATTTGGGTCATTTTGACACAGGTGACATTACGAGGGTTACACATTCTTCTCCCTGTAGAATTTAATATCCTGTACCTTACATATGTACAGTATACAGAATGTGGCTATATGCAAATCACAACAAGCTAGCAAAATAAAGTTGGTCTTAACATATTGAGGCCACTCACATTGTTTACAAATTCTAGTAGAAAATGAGAACATATCACAATGTCAAGCTGGTGTATGTATATATAATATGTATAAATTAACGATCCAAACAGGGACAGCAAGTTGAAATGAAAATCAACTTCTGCACGTATCGGCCTTGAAAAAATGCTTGCAGATTTTGCTATTTTCATTAATTTTTCATAGAAACCATTAGGAGCAGTGAAGAATTTACTGCAAGTTCACAGAAGCAGAGATGAGAAAGAGAGAGGGGGTGGAGGAGGGAGAGGCAGAGAGAAGAAGGGAGAGGAAGAGAGAGAGATTTAGAAACCTGGAACTTCAGCAAAACAAATATATGTTTTTGTTCCCTCCAATTGGCTTTTGAAATTTGGCAGCTGTATGTTTGGATGACTTCCCCCACTGCAGCTTTAATCTGCTCGTGCACTCTAAAGCCTCTGCTGCATTCCGCAGAGGACATGCAGGAAAGATGCAAAGTCCCAGTGGTCAAAGCCTCGTCATTAGCCTTCTGGAATAACACCAACAACAACTCAACACCGCCTCCCCTGTCCACTGTTGCTTAGCGATGGACAATCACAAGTCAATAGCAGCTTGTCCAAAAAGAGACAGTGTGCCCATACTTCATCTTAGAAGATTTGTAACCAAAGAAATACAACGGTTTCAAAATCACTTTTTTATAGGGGTAATGAATAGGCAAAACTGTGATGTTGAATATAGGGGATGAAAAGAACAAAACTGCAGACCAATTTTATACAGGCAATTTTTATGACATTAAGGAACTTTCCGAAGATTGATTCTTCAAAGCTGTATTTAGGGGGAGTATGGGGGATGTTTATGATTAAATGTATCCAAGCAGAACAGTTTGATTTGAGTATCTACCAGATCCACCCAGGGTTAACCAGGCTGGTAAGCAGGAATACAACTTTTGCCCAACAGTTTGTAAACTATCCTAACCACATGTGTGGAGTTGGCCATGTGCTGAAGAAATGTTGGTTGGACCATCTACCACTGTTAAGCTCCGGCGTGAAGTGAAAAGGCCATTTTATAAACTTTACATAGATTTAAAAGGTAGTGTAGCCTCCACAAATCTGTATAATGCATTAAAACACAAATAAAAGTACTTTTTCTCTCCTTTGTGTATTCCCCAGAAATCCTTGCTCCACACTCTAGCAGGCAGTCAGCAGTATTGGATATGGGGCTCCCAGGGGCCACCAATACATGACATATGTGTTTCCATTACCATCTGTATTCAAACATTTCTTTATAACTTGACTTGTGGCTTCACAGCCAGCTTGAGAGGAGGATTAGGCCCTCCTGAAATTGATTTATTTCTGGGCCATAACTATTTATTAAGTATAATTGACCATCAAAGTTGTCAGAAAAAATGCAGCACTGCTACACGTACCACAAAAAAGGGGAGCTTTCTATGGAAAAGCTATTTATCTAAAAAAAAAAAACGTCTTAGGAGACTCTACTGGGAGGCAGAAATTGGGTCATATTTCAACTGTTAATACAACCATAGTTTGGTGCAGCAGGATTAATTAGAGTTAAAGTCATAATAAATGTAATAACTAGTCACAGTGAAATAGTACAATGCATTATGCGTAACCAATTCTCCTTATATCAACTGCATGTCTTATAAATTGTGTAGGATAACCTCAGTAAATTATCAATGTGTATCACCAGTTCACAGTTTATATAATTCTTATTTCTTAAAGTGGCTCTATATGATTTTTTGGTACTAGATGTTACTCTATGCACACCAGCATCTCACACAAAACAAATACTTGGCCCACTATGTAAACAAAGAACAGAGATTACAGATTCCAATATACTGTACACAGAGGGAGTATTATGTCATTCTATGCTCAGGAAAGAAAATAATTGTTTGCTATATTAATGTTTAAATATATTGTACTGTATAGAGTACCTTTAATAATAGTGTCGGACGAAATAAAACTAAAGATATTTTGTTATTTTGACTTATAACAAATATTTAATTTAGTTATGCAGTTAACAATGCAACAGAGAGACGTGTCTAACATCAACCATATCAGTACACATTATCACAGACCTGGTGGTCTGAATACCACTATCGGTGTCTTTTAAGGACTCACGCCTGAAGTATTCTAAACACAATGCAGATGCCATACATATGAAAGGTGGCGAACTGTCTTTCTGTGGTATTAGATGACTTGACTTCAAAATAATCCTTGTTTCTTATTACAGGAAACTTATTACAGCTGAACTTGCTATTTTCATGTTATATAGAAGCAAGTATGTCATGCTGCGTATTTTCTTATACTATCGACATTCATTTTTGCAGGGGAAGCTTAAACATTACATGGTTTGAATTTATTTGAATAGAAGGCTTTGAAAATAAGTACAGCTATAACAGAACAATACAGAACCATTTCTATGATTGACAAAACATACTAATGGTATATAGCCAAAGCAAAATCATAACTAGGCTTAGAGCTGCACCAAAGCTACAATGAAGTTAGGTGGTCTAGATGAAAAATCATGTAACCATAACAAAACAAACAAACAAAAATGCACTAGCCTACATTATACCTTTGCCTGTAAATGGAAGATTTTGACCAAAAAGCTTTATAACAGGTCATTTTAATATATGTAGGTTAATCATAGCTTCATTAATAATGCTAATGTAGGCATTTTTAATTGTTGACATCAAATATTCTTAAACCTGATATCATTATGTGTTCCCAATCTGTTTGTACAATTCCCTGAGTGAACAAGCAAACACAAAAGTGAAGACTGTGCTGCTTTGTGTAACATGACAGTTGTTTGTCCTTTAAGGTTGATATGCTGCAAATGTAGACCAAAGACACCAAGGCGACAACATGTGCTTAAGATCAGCCAGCGTTTGATGTGGTCAAAATGAGCTGCTAGTCCTTTTGAAAAGAAAGGTTACTTTCAACAGTACATCATGACAAATAGCATTGTGGCTCTGAACGTTGTTGACAGCAGAACAGTGGTATTATAATATATGGTCATCCGTCATCATGATATGGTACAATATTTTTGCCCTTTCTTAGAACACAGCATTCACTACGGCTGTTGACACAGTAGCAAATTGCAATTGTAATGACGTGTGTCATTGATGAAAGCTGCCCACATAACTGTACTGCGAGCGATTTTTCAGAACGCTGACTCTCAATCATTTCCAACATCTGGAACAACTAGGGAATACATAAACAATGGGCGGGGGGTGTCGTCGCAGAATTCAAAGGAGTTGGGGGATAACAGACAGAGAGAGAGAGAGCTGGAGAGATACTCAGCGAGAGGGAATGTAAACAATGCCGAGGGATGGTGCAGTAAAGCTCTGTTGTCCTGAGGAAATCATGGTCAAGAGGTCTGAACCCCCGCTAACAGGGCCAGATTATGTGGAAATGGAATCCGTCCTACCAAGAAGACATTCTTTTCTCCGTGCTGAGCTCTGAAGGTGTATCAAAGTCACATCTAAGGCTTCCCTGATGGTTTCTATCCCCTGATGCTGTGACCTTGTGCCTCGTAAACCGCTGGGCTTGTAGTTTATGTATAAACTATGTTCAAACAAAGCATGCAGAGAGCAAATGCCAGGGGGGCGTTGAGTCAAGGAGAGAAAATGAACATTTGTGCCTTCTGTAAAGTTGGAAATGATGGATGGCAACATGTAATGATGAAAAATAATTTTCTTTAACTATGTTGCTGTAGTATTTTCTTTACAGCTATTGGGTTTCAAAGGGACCATTTACATAAACATTTCTCACA
Organism: Aphredoderus sayanus; assembly: GCA_027564795.1. Lineage (NCBI taxonomy): Eukaryota > Metazoa > Chordata > Actinopteri > Percopsiformes > Aphredoderidae > Aphredoderus > Aphredoderus sayanus. The sequence goes on from JAODUG010028508.1 coordinate 9,286, forward strand.
AGGTTATGATTATTAAACACTTTCACTAAAATTAAAGAAATTGTTATTGAATATCCATCTTCGCAGATTTATTTTTTAAATGTTTTAGTTAATACATTGTTTGTATTATGACAACATACACATTTACATGCTTTTTAAGGATCAGTTCCACCAATTGTATCAGTCTAGACAAGTAAAACAGAAAGTAAGAAGTATGCAATGTTACCCTATGACAAAGTAAATAATACATTTAACCCTCATGATGTCATTAAAAATATCGTATTTGGCCACTCGGCGGCGCCATTTGATTATATGATTTTGTATGTGTTTTAATTGGCATTGCTGTAGAATTAGGTTTTGCGCCTTCTATCTGCCACAAAGAGCTAGTGATTTGGGTCATTTTGACCCGAAGGACATCACAAGGGTTAAACAAACATTTGAAAACAGATTTAAAACAAAGCACTCAAGACCTGAAATCAAACAAAATAACAAATATTTACATTTTCTGTAAAGCAACAAGATTTTCCATAAAACCATATTCTGCCAAAATCAGAACTATTTCTCAGGAACATATCAGGAAGATGCCATGAGATCAAGAAAACATAGCTGGGTGGAGATAAATCTAGAGCTGGATCTCCTGGCGGCTTCGTATTATCGCATGTCCTTATCACGACATGGTTTTGAGAAACATCAGCACTCACTTGTTTCCCAGGCCAGAAAATCAAATGGCCTATCTGTGCTGACTCAGTGCTAGCCAAAGAGATGCAACGATGCATACTGGACAATTGGGGCACGTCTGCTCCCGCAGCCTGAAAGATGCTTGTCAGATAAGAAGGATCTAGAAGACAAAAAAAGCCATCAGTCATGTCCCGACCTGTTTAATGAGACATTTCAACTCCAAAGGGTTGTCACATATACTGTATGAATAATGAATAACATTCACTATCATTTCCCTGTGTGTTTGGAGTTCAGCTAAAACTCAGATTCAAATAACTCCATGCATCTAACAGTATTGTCAATTACTGTAGGTAACATACTTAGTAGTTTATCCTTTTATTTTCAGGTAGCATTCATATTCCTGGAAATAACTAAGAGCATGAGAAATGTTTTGTTTCTTTTAGATTTTTATTTCAGTTAAGCTTTGTTTTCCAGTAATGCAAACACTGTTATATGTACAGTACCCAATACAATATGTACTGTGCAGTATGCTGTATATATAATCTATCTTCCTCTTTATAAAAAGCCTTCAGTACTCCAGACTTTGAGGATACAGTGTAGCCAGTTAGACTCTAGGAAAACCAATGTTTTAACATTAAGTAAGATGACTAATCATTGTGCCATTAAGAACCCATCTGTCAAATATTAGAAATTGCTATTTTCCGTGTTGATTAGCTTAACCAAAACAGAATAATTTGATAGTATGCACATGAGCTAATTCATCATAATCACGGAATGTTGAAGACATCTTTTGTTTACATTACTTCTTTTTACTTGGATCTACAGCACAACAGTTCGCATTTTCAAAATACTGTTTGTCCCTGGTACACTATGTTCTGACTTATAATTGAATGATAAAATAGATAATATGTGAATGAAAGTAGTTCTCACAGCAGAATAATTGCATACCTATTAAATTATATTCATGTTATAAAGCTGTGGCACTATGATGTGTTTATGGTGGTGACAGCCTGCATGGCCCACTGCTAAAAGTTTTCTGCTTTTTTCCAGGTCAGCTCTCCTCAAACGGCTACAACACCCAACACAAAACTATGTAAGAGGGTTTCAACATAAGCACCACCGACTATTTTCTGTGTCAGTATGAGACCCAGATAGACCCAGATAGATAAGAAACAGATGGGCTGCTTTTGTTGTGTGGGAGTAGAGGAAGGTTGCTTCTCAGCTTGACTGGCATTAGGCATGGGCATTAAAGACATTTGTAATGGTTGACATCCATTTTAGTGGCAACAAGTATGGGGAGGAGAGATATCTAATATCCCCTGATACCAAAATTACTTTCTTTTAAATGCTTCAGTGGATTCAGGCTTTATGTATTTTACATGCATTGGCAAAAGCATGTAAGCGTACTCTCCTCCATTGTTTTATATTGCCTCCAGAACCCCAAATTCCAGCCCCCAGCCCACTGTTGATATTTGAAACACAACTGTCCTGAAAAGTAAAAGCATAAGGGCTGGGGTAGAGAGGTGTGGAAATGGAATTCACTCTCTGAAACCAAACAACAACAGACATATGTAGCAGTGTCCTTTTGTTATTTATTATACTATACTATTTTTCGGCATGGAGCCTATTTTTCACACACTGCATTTATAATAATTTATTAAAGTAACAATATGGACATATAGGGAAGAAAAACATTTGCAATCCCAAGCAAAACCATTGTTCTTGTTATTTATGTATTGGTCAATTTCCGACTTACGGTAAAATATAGGCTGCACTACATGCCATTAAGACACTTGGAATATCCCTTGAAAAAAATGTGCATAATACAATATAGACACATGCTTAATGATTGTCTTCATTTTCTGAATGCGACTGTTAATCAACATGATCACTGTGGTCTACAGTATATTGCCTTGTCCCACTGCACAACCAAGATACTGTATATTACTTTCACATTATGCAAAAAATCTAAAATATTCAGCCTATCAGTACCACTGTAGGGCTGGATAGAGAAATGCTTGCTTTCCTAAAAAATGCTTAGATGTACATTTGGGAGAAACAATGTTATTATAATGGACCTAATAATATAATTGTATAATACAACAAAACGTCCTTCTTCATTGAGCATGAGGCCAAATGCTGTGTGTTGACGTAGCCCAGGCAGACTTACCAGAGGTGATGTGATCCCCACAAGCTTAACACCAGAATGTTCCTGCTTCCTGTGTCCAGCTCCTCTGGTGCCGGGGAACAGCATGTGCTCCTACTTAGCATAAACGCTTGCAGGATTTAACCAGGCACATGCACACTGTTTGCTAGCTCTACAAACATAGCCCTTACCAATTATCGTTGACTAATGGGCTCTAGTCATTAGTCAGAACTCGCTGCTATAAATGCATTATTAAATGACAGCTGTATATCTTTCTTGTTTAGATAGAGTGATCGTTTGTTTTCATTGGTATTTTTCCATCAGCCATCAAGCTGGTAAATAGATAAAACAATTGTTTTTGATGCACAGTTGCACAGAAGTTATAATGTTATACATTTCTGTTATTTCTGTGTACGCAAACAAAATAATAAATAAACACACTGACCACAGCTTACATATCGTGCAGGGTAGGAGGCTGACATTTCAGTGATGGACAGGGATGATGTCATCCAGAGTAGTCATACAGCCTCAGAGAAAGTTCCAAATGAGACCTCTATCAGTGTTGACTCATTGCATCATACTAGCACATCTCATCTCAATGTAAAGCTCCAAAGAATGAAGGTGTCACTGTTTTTTCAACATCCTCGATGGTTTTAAAGACTTACTATTGTTACTCCAGCCCGACTTGTACTTGGCATCCAGGTCGTCAGTTCTACTTCGAGTTCCAGCCACCTCCTTAAAGCTGCAGACAGAACAAACATTGGACAGGCTATGGACAGCTAAATTAGATGCTGTAGATAACACTGGAGAGACTTTCCTTTCAAAATCTCAAAGGAAATGAGGAGTCAGAGAATCAGATGGAGTAGATTAGCGGTCCGGAGGCCAGTGTGGCCGCAAAAGCATTTGCTTCTGATGATAATGAGTCTAACAGGGCATTCGGCACACTGCTGTCTTGCTCGTGATGTTACAGAGAAGGTATTGACTGAGGCCTTTCAGGCGTCACGTTGTTGCTTCCGAATGTGCCGTTAAAAATCTTTCTCCCTGTGGCACATTACAGCGTTGTTTTTTGAGTTTGGTTGTCACTCCCAAGCTGCCATAGTGTATATCTGACTGTCTCCTATCAAATAGGGGAAGGTGAAATATGAGATGGCGTAACATCGGGAAGGAGCTTTATCGGAGAATGCATGCTCTGATTGGGACGAGATTTTTCTTTCTCCTCCTGGAAATGTCTCAAAATAAACAACTACTGACCTGAAAGCTTTCTTCCTGCCGTCAAAGGCCTCAGACATGCAGCACAGCCCATAAGTCCACAGACCACTAAATTACATAGCTAATATTCCCTCCGCTGTTGAATGTTGAAAATGTTGTAAACGGAACATCAGCAGAATGTTAGTGAGTCTTAGACAGCCAGGCACCAAATAATTGAACCTTAAGACTCAATTAAATGACAGTTTTGTAAAGTGGCCAAATAACAAACTTGAAAAAAGGAAAGAGATGAACATCTGGAGGAGACATTTCTCCTCATATGCTGACCTTTTTTAACCTCTACCCTTTATGATGTTTACAACTCCAAAGTAACAACAGGTATTTCACAACCCAGCATGAGTGTACAAGCCCCATAATTACCAAACCATTGGAAAAGGAAATGTAATCATATACAGAATACAAATTATGGCCCAATAAAGATTAGGTAACAGCATGGTTAAATTAAAGCACTGTGAAAACGGAAGGATTAGCACAATTACACTCATTACACAACATCCATCTTAGCGACCTTAACTCTGGGCAGAAACATACTCAAAACAGGAAGACGGAATCCATAAAAGTGGGGGAGGGGGCGGACGAGGATTGTGAGGAATGCCGGAATCTCCTAATGCATGGATCCAAAACTGAGGCAGAAGATAGTAACGTGTCTGAACAGTTAGTTGAACTAAACATACATGGTTCTTAAACACATAGTCACTGTGAAGGTCCTTGCTGCCTGCAGGGCTGCCATAAAATGATATAGCTGATATGTAAAGCTCAGTGGGGTTTTGGTGATGGAGAAATTTCAATGCAGAGGATAATGGTTTGTGTTATTATTTTTAAAGAGAAACATCTGTGTTGACTCAAATTGTCTTCAACAACAAATCCCTCAATGTTATCGAGCTGGGAAATAATCTATTGAGCCTTCACAGTAAAATAATATGCCCATCACATGCTCAGAGGCTCAAAAATGATATTTTACTTCTCTCCTGTAATGAACTTGATTATGTATGCATAGCCATAACTATGCGATAGGGAATGTTTTGTGTGTGTGTGTGTGTGTGTGTGTGTGTGTGTGTATGTAGTTTATCGCAGAACTTTTATATTATCACAAATGACAGGCTGGAGACCTATGAACAGTACACCAGATTCCTTGGTAAATTCTGTATTATACAAATGACGGAGCTATTACTAGTGATGAATGGAACCAATTATGAAAATGTTTAATTATCTCATGATAGACAATGAAAATGTTGCATGACCAGTGAGAGGGATAGTGTGTGTGTGTGTGTGTGTGGCTGTGCATGTGTTTGTGGCTAGGATGATAGCCCTTGAATATGAAATGTCATGTTTATATGCATCACCGAGTTGGTAAAGAATATAGCAAACCCTTGTATTATGGACTAATTACCTCCAGACATGGATGTTAACGCTAAAGACCAGAGGAGTGACGGGACTAGAAAGAATGGTGAGGTCATTCCAGATTTGGTGTTTTCTCTTTTTTTGGCTAGCTGTTCCCAGTTATTTGGCACATGGAACTGCATGATGTCTGATAGGCTTCGAGCAGCCAAGATGGAAAGCGCTGTCTTCCACCAGTTAATTGAAAACGTGTGATAGCAGAACGCATCTCTCAGCAGATTTCATGCTGTTGTCTTTAATCAACACACATCCACATATTCCTTTTCACCTTCTCTCAGACCCAGCACGATGACACACCTGTCACAGAACGAGTGTCTAATTAGCCTGGCAAATTCAGACTGGGAAAAAAGAATCACCCTATGCTGTCCAGAATCTCATTTGGCAGGAGGACACTGTAGCTGTTTTGTTATTTCATGTGTTTGTTTTATTTCATGTGTTGATTCTCTCAGGTTGAAGCTTCTAGCTCACATCTTTTAGAAGTTCAAGGGGAGAACAAAGTGAAAGGGAATCTATGCACGTGACCTTCCTAAAAGGATACGCCTCAACTGGCCTTTTGTGTTTGGCTTGACAGACACCAGGTGCAGAAAGAAAAAAGTATTGAGAGGAAACGGCATTCGATTTTAAAAGCTCTCAAATAGGTTACAGGTTAAGTACAGCGTTCCATCAAATCCCTAACAAAATCTCAAAACAGAAATAATTCTAAGATAAAAACAAATAATATTTTTTTAATATTTATATTCTTTGTAAATCATTCATTGTCTAAAACAACAGTATGCAATAGAAACAATACTCAAACTTGCACACACCCATGAATGCACGAACACGCACACGCACACACACACACACACACAGTGAGAAGAGAGACAGGGCTTTAATAGAAGATAATGGATTCTGGGTCAACACCTGGTAATTCTTAGATCAGCAAATGGGAGGGTCTTGACATTTTCCAGATCTGTGCCATACACACACAAGTCTGTTATAAAACGCCAACTACTTTTCTCATAGGGTTAGACTGTAACAAAGAAAACTCACTAACCCACAATTCAGCAACAGTTTTAAACCCATATAAAATCAGTCCATCTTACTATGAACTGAATGACTGATGAAGTATCTGATGAATATGATGGAATCACTTGATAAATCAAATCAGATTGTATGTTTTCCTCTGTGGGAAGACCTCTCTTGGAAATTTTGAATATATATTTTAATCACTAGGTTGGTCAATTGAACTCCCAACCAGATAATCTGGTTTTGGCAAAAATAGTAAAATGCTAAGCTTCAATTGCGTTTATAGGTTGGCTATGCATGACCACTCTCATTAAGTGAAATGGCATATGTAATCAATGTTTCAGATGATTTCTCTATTTATAGATCTGTATTGTAGAGGATATGGTTAAGGATATGGTTAATACATAAGGATCCTCTGTTCTGTGTCCAGAGTCGTCAGCAAGATAAATTTAGTTCATTTGCAGGCACATTTGAAAACACAAGTACCATTTAGATGCCAAGTTGCCAACAAATAGGATTCAAACGTACCTGTAGTAATGCTAGTAGTCATCTCCCGCAATGTATGCTAATTTCACTCTCCTAAACTGATTGACTGTGGTACAGAGAATTTATAGTAAGGGAACTAGTGTGCTTTGGCTGTCACTCTGGCAACTCAATCTCGCCCCCTGCTGGCTGACCTATAAACACCCTCCTGCCATCCAGTCCAACCCTGGTCTGCCCACTGGCCTCTGGGTTGGGCTTTGAGCCCTGCTAGGGTGGTAAACAAACACACAACTCTTCCACTCTTAACATAGGCACCTTATAATAGTGAACTCCTCGACCCTACGACCCTCTCCTCACCACCAGCCAGCCAGCCAGATCCCTGCATTCCTCAAGGTTTGGTTTGGAAAGGCCCTCAGAACCACATCTGCTTTTGCTTAGCACAAATCCATCCCCACGCTCAATAGGATCTTAAAAATAGGCTTCAAGTAATAAATGCTGCTTATTTGTATAGCGCATGATGAAATTAGAAGGACTGTAATTGGTTATTTCCATAATTACACTGAATGTAATTTTATGTACTTGCTTTGGAACACCGCACGAGATCAACTGAAGAGGATCAGCGTTAGAGAAAGTAAAACATTAAGGGATCTTCTTCCTCCCTGCCCTGTCATTTGAGCCGCGGGAACATCATTCGTGCAAGCGCTGATGGACTTAGCTACAGGGCGGTGGCACCTTGTGAGTCAGTGACACCAAGACGTATTATTAGTGGAGGGCCACTGGAGGGCAGTGAAAGAGCTGCGTATAGCAGAGGGCATCATCATCATCATTGCGCACTGGTCTCTGTGAGCCCTGCACACAGTCAGCAGTGTGAAAGGGGGGTCATGCATCATCGGCCTGGAAACGCAAACTAGCCTGTCCTTTTGGCTGACCTCCCTCAGGCAACCTTTCTCCGTGTGTTCCCATAACCTTTTACCTTTGTGCAAATTTAGAAGGCATCAGTCCGGGAGATCCCTTCAAGTGCTATTTTGAGCGACCTGCTGCTGTCTCACAATCTCGATTATATTTATTTCTGTTTCGCAAAGCTTTAATGACAACTTGCTATTGCTGCATTGGTTTTTCAGTTATCTTTTGTTTTCATTTAAAATGAAGGGAAACAACTGAAACAGTAATAAACAACAGCAATAACAACAGAATGTCACTGAAGTTAATAGGCATGCTGTGCCATTAGGCCAATACCGTTGTTTTATCTCCATCTCCTATCCAGACATCCAGATGATTGGCAGGCAAACAAAACATATTGGGCCACTTTAATTTAATTCCCCAACCCCCCTTCCAGCTCAAGGAGTATCTCACCAGCAGGCAATAACTTGTACAGTCTTAAAATATCTGTAGTAGCCTAGAATGTAAAAACTATAAGTCAGGGAGGACATAAATAATGGTGACATCATATTTTGTTATCATCTCTCATTTGGAGAATTCAGGTAATGTCTTTTGAAATTGAGGAGGAAAACGTTTTCCGTGAGGGCCTGATTACATTTGCTAGTTCATTACACCAGGCAAAGCTTCTATTTTGCACTAAATATTCAAGGCTGGCAAGAAGCAATTACACAACAATGGTTGGAACAATGGTTCTCACACCCTTTTGTCTTTTCTAACCCGTTCAAATATTTTCCAAACAAAGTAGGCCTATCCTAATGGATTGTCTATAGTAACATAAGGATATAAAGACAACATTTGACAAATAAATAGTATTTAAAGTAAAGCTTTTATATCTAAATTGGCATAAGACTCCTGTACTACTCTATAGTGTTATTTAGAATATGTGTATCTATTTATGGGATATTTAAATATAATTATTTTGGGAAATATCAGTAGCATATAATTTATCGTTATTATTCTTCTTTTTTTTAAGTTGACCACATTATTTCTTGCTTTTCCTTTTAGTTATTTCCCTAATATAGTGGTACATCATGAAATAGGAGATGTACAGTACAGTTTGATCATGTTTGAACCCTTCACAGCTCTGGTGCAGAATTCACCATCCTCTAATATATATCTTGTGCTTCAAAAAAAATGTTTTAGTACAAATCACAGCACATCTCCCTCACATGTTAGCATGCTAGCAAGGTCACACCTGCGATGACCGCACCTAGTAGTGGCTTGCCTGCAGCTGTGAACAGAGATTATCAACTTTCCGTGTCCACACACTGCTATTCTGGTCTGCAGTTCACTTCTTTGTTCATGTGCTAACCCCTATGGGCCAAGCTACAGTATCATACAAGTTTTACGATGATACTGTAGCATTGTAACAGTTTTTTTGCATTTCTACAGTATCTTTTCTTTTTAAAATATCCTTCTAAAAGGATGCATGTGGTTACATAAGAATAACATGGGGCCTTGCTGTATAGCCTATAGGCTACAGTATGCACACACTCACACAGCCCAACAAAGGTAAAGGAGGATGTTCTTAATAAAAATGTTTGTAAACTATACTGTACGCCACACAGAATACATAATGGCACTTTACAATGTTGGCAGCTGGGATATCATGTTGGGAGTTGTCTCAAATATATTTTAACAGCAACCTACTTGAGACTGAGAGGCTGACATTATTACAAATGAAATCTGAACAGACCCTTCTCCAAATCTGACAGCTCACAGCACAGCCTAAATTATTAAATAACAAGAAATAGAATACCTTTAAATTCTTTGTTGACTAAACTCAGAGATGGGTTTCTTTACACAAATGCTTTTTGAGCTTCATTGGCTATTGAATGTGGACTAATGGAGTGTTATTTTATCTCAAGGTCTCAAAAATGGAATTAAGGCCTACTCTGTTGTGTCTTATGTGACAAAGAGAATAGAGTGAATAAAAAAAGTGGATTGAAAGTTGTGCACAGAGAAAAACCTGGAATCTGAGCTGTTGATCTCTTCATAAAAGAATGCAAAGCTCATTTTCAGTGTTTCAAAGGATATTCCACCAACGTTGACTTTCTGTTTTCTACATTGCATGATGTCTATGTTATAATACTGTAGCCTCTGTTGTCGAGAGCAGGCTGGGTTTAGGCATCATGGTCGACATTCAGTATCCTCCAGGGGAATCCTTTAGGAAGATGACAGTCAACCAGGGAAGTGACTTGGTATTTTGCACTTTCACGATCAGTGTCTGTCTGTAGGTTAACCCTCGTAATGTACTCAGAAATCTTGTATTTGGCCACACGGCGGCACCATCTGATTGTGTATGATTTGTGTGT
>JAODUG010028586.1:0-19480 GCA_027564795.1 Aphredoderus sayanus
CACACACACACACACACACACACGCACACACACACACACACACACACACACACACACACACACACACACACACACACGCACACACACACACACACACACACCAAAAGTCAGTAACTACGTTTGAGCTAAATAAATGAGATTGGCTGGCCTGGATATACAGTACAATATTTCCCACTCATCTATGTCCCAGAGATATGGACGGCAATAAAGATGAAAGGAAAACAACAGCACAGAAATAAGAAAGGGAATAATACAAGAGCTGGGAAATGGGGAATTGCAGAAAGATAAGATAAGAGATAAGAGAGAAGATAAGATTTTCCACCTCAAGGGAGGTAGTGATATAGTGACATCCCTCATTTAAAAGCCACTTAAATGTTTTTTCTTTTCTTAGGAGCTCTCCTGAAATATAAATAAACCTAGCCACACACACACACACACACACACACACACGACCACCACTCCATTCCCTCCTCTATTAAATATTTATTGAAATATGAACCCTGCCTTAGTCTCCTTTCCAAACAGATCTACCATAACAAACCTTCCTTATCAATGAGGCTATTCATCTGCACATAATGGTGTCCTTATTGGTCTGTTGATATACAGTAATGACTGTCTCTAATCCCCTGTCTCTAATAATAATGTCATATTCCCTTTCCCCTTCTAGAGCTCCATTTGTATAATACCCACCCACTATCATAGTTCCACGTCTTCATAGATAAAAAACCTTTCTCAACCGTTATAATTTGATTTGAATGAAAACAATTTCCCTGTATCATCCCCCCTCCCCGACCAACACACACACACACATTATTATGTAGCCAATTATCACCACAATCATTTTTCTTGATATTGCCGATATTACCCACCACCCCACGTACCCTCAGTATTACTGTATTACTGAACAACGGGTTATGCTCCTGAGAATAGTGTTTAAATAGGGTGTAATTGGGCCAATGAGTGCAGTTCTAAGATATGAAATGGAAACATCACTTGTAATCCTTTGCTCCTTGAGTTTTGAGAGGATTTTTGATCCCTTGCAGGGTTTGAACAAACTTTTTGCAATGTTGTTGTTGTTGAATTATGAAACAAGCTTTAGTCAGGGTGCGAACAGCTTTCTTTTTCCTTTCATTTTTTTCTGCTGGTCTTGGGTAGGGATGGGGTGGTAGGGGGATGGTGGGGGGGTGGTGGTGTTAGAAGGAACTTAAAATTGTTGTAATAAAACATCCATGATACAGACTACAGCAAATAGTTATGCTAGGATGGGTTTAATCAGTCAAACAAGAAAACAACGCTATGGCCAGTTGCCATACTGAGATTTAGCGCCTTCTATCTGCCACAAAGAGCTAGTGATGTGGGTCATTTCGACCCGAAGGACATCACAAGGGTTAAATAACATTAATAAAATGTAAAATCAAAGCAGATTGATAACAATATTTGTCTGTCAGAGGCTTTCCTTCTGCCCAGCTTTGACTCATCTTCACGCATCTTTTTCTTTTACACATCGTGCTAGAATGTTTGATTTGGATGTCTTTCTTCATCACTTCCTCTTCCTCCCTCTAACTCTCTCTGTCGTTGCCCTTCCCCCTTTGCATCCATCATGTCCTGAGTGCAGGAACCCTTTAACCAAATGTTCCGGTGCTCCCGACTTCTATCAAATGCCTCATGTTGTTTGTTCGTCACAACAAATCAAAGCAAAGACCCCCCAGCTGTCTCTTTTCGCTCCTCACCATTGTCTGTTTGTCTGTGCATTAGTCCATCTGCCAGCTTGCTGGTTCTGCTTTTTTGTCTGTTTCTCTACAGTATGTCTCTCTCCAACACATACACAGGCCTTTTGGCCTGTCATTTTCTATCAGGCTCTGTTACTTATTTCTTGCCTGCCTTCTCGTCATGCAACGTGGATTGTGAAAATTGTGACAGAATCTGAACCAGTATTTTCCAAAATTACAGTAAGTCACTTAGCATCCCCCACATCTATGCTGTGCTTCCATCACCATGGAGACAAACTAGGACAGTTCCTGCTACTCCATGTACAGTAATTGAGAACACAACACAATGGGGAATGTGAAATAGTAAGAAAGAGGAAGTAAGAAATAGTAAGTCATTGCTAATGACTGAACTAAGGCTGCTAATGACTGGAGAGGAAAGGAGAGGAGAGGAGAGAATAGGAGAGAGAGTAAGTGAGCGAGATACACACTAACAACACCAGAGACCATGTGACTTAATCTGGGAGAGATGTTCATCTGGAGTCAGCACGTTTGTTTAAGATGATTAATGAAATACAGGTTAGAATAAAGATTTAATTTGTTACTTAGCCATGACAAATGAACCAGTCTCCTGACTCCCACATCAATTAAAAGTAAATTGCACTGTAGGCAAACTGCAAGATAAGACAATCAGACAGATGGACAGACAGACAGACAGATGCAGATATGTTTAATTATACAGTATATAATTTTGCAGTATTGGTCAGCTCTGTGGAAAACATGTGTAAGACATTATACTGCATTCTGTATGTGCATGTTTATACATCCATTTGTCCGTGTGTTGCATTGCATATATGCAAGTGTGCTCCTTTACGAGCATACGTGTGCAAAAGCGCCTTTACGAGCATACGGTGCATTGTCAGTGTGAAAGCTATTACGCGCCGATCAGGGACATGGCACAGAGGAACACAGAGATTTGCTCTTTGAGCCAGCCTCCAGGATGAGTAATGTAGAATGAGAAGCGCTTTCAACAAGTTAGTGAAAGGATAAAACACAGTCAATGGGATGCAATGTCAACGCAGAGCACATCCAGCCAATCACATTATTTAGCAGCAGCACAACATTCTCTTAGAAGGAGAGACACACAGTGCGAGCGTGAGCTCACCATTCTGTGTTTTACGGCACATGGCTCCAGCAGCCTTCACCTTGCCCCATGTTACTGTTGCCAACCTCGCCGACCCAGACGCCAGTGAAACCAGAAGCCTAGTGTACGGTAGCCTGGTGTAACCAGACCCAAAATTGCCTAGGTGAATAGGGACAGGCTGGACACCCTCCATTGGGGACTGTTTACAATCTTTGCATTATAACGGACGTGGAACTCAGAGTCAAGGCCTTTTCAGACCAAAAGCGACATGCGCTGCACTCTGACAAGACTCTTTTTGTAAAAGCAGGACTTGAGCTGAGGAATGAATTGAGCTGAGGGCAATTGTGGGGCAGAGCTAGGATAACTGTACGGCTTCCTGACGGCTTCCGGATGTTATTCTCTGCACCTTGAGGTCTTGGGGCCACAAGGTGCCACAGACCAAGTTACTTTAACCCTTGTGATGTGCTTCAGGTCAAACTGACCCAAATCACTAGCTCTTTGTGGCAGATAGAAGGCGCTAAACCTAATTCTACAGCTTACACACACACATATTATGTGCACTGCTGACACAACAAGGTGTGTGTTTGAAACCCGAGAACAACAAGAGGGTTAAAAAGCACAACGAAACAACACAAATACATAAAGAAATAATTAATAAATAAATAAATACACACAACAATGACAATAAAAATAATCATATTATCATACACAATCATATGTTGTAATCTGGTGGTTCAAGGCTATATTTTAAGGGCATCACTAGGCTTATATGACTATAAACAGATGCTAATATGTTAAGATGCTAATATGAACCAGCTAATACTGACAGTATTTCCTTTGGCACTACTGACAGTTTTTATAATTTGTACTCAAACCGCAATGGTTTTGCTTGAGAAGCAGCTTAATACACGTACTACGACAGACCTAGAGACTTGCCACAGAGACAACGAGATTTACCGCAGGGACCACGAGACTTACCACAGAGACCACGAGAATGACCACGACAACTGGTCCGGACTAATTAGCTGTAACGCCCCTAGAGGTAGTGACCATGGTCAGGGGACAGACTTGGCTACAACCTCCTCTCCTTAGAAGTTAGATAGAAGTAATAACCACATCTGGCCCTTGCTGTTCATGCTGTCAGGGTTTGAAGTGGCCACTTACCAAACAAAGGTGTGACAATGACCTCACTGGAAAGGAGATTGTACTTTTAATTAACGCCTGTTGATCCCACCTGCTGCCTGCCTTCCGTTCCAACAGGGTCTGTGTAAAGCGCTTAATGGAACCATTAAGGAGCTTGTCTCTTAGCCTGTGTGTGGAGTGTGTGTGTGTGTGTGTGTGTGTGCATGTGTGTGTGGATTGTAGTGTGTTTGTGCTTGTAGGAAAGAACATTGACCTTTACAATCACCTCCCAAGAATAAGCATGCTTAACACCTACAACTGTTGCCATGGGCGAACACTGCAAATAGAAATGATGTTCACATTATAAGAAGCTCGTTTTTCCCATTGCCAAGCGAAACAAGGATCTAGATTTTGTGTCTACTAAAACATTGCTTTTAATTGACTGACTATTCAGCTGTGTTTTGTCTGTCAAAGAATTTTGTGAACACAGTTTTAAAGGTTTTAAAATGTTAGGATTATTATATTAAGATTAGCACAACATGCATCACTGATGCAATTGTACCAGTCACTTTGTATATATCCACCATTGAGCACACAGCCAGGAGCAGCAATCGCCTTTATCATACACGGATACTGTACACACGCACACAGTACTTTCTGTGCCTGTGGGAATTGAAATGTTGAGCTTACCTATTCTCATTTGTCTTGGTCTTCTGCCCTTATTATCCCCTGTTGAGGATGTTTCTGTTGAACCTAGCCAGCATCCATTGTTTCATTGTTTCATGTGTCTTTAGCACACCTCACACACATTTAAAGAGACATTTTCAACAACGGACATTAAGGATCATAAGCCATCAGACTGTTGAACAGCTGACAGAGCTGCACATCAACCACACAATGTCGTCACTTATAGAGAAACACTATTCCTATTTATTTTAAGTTTTGTCAAAGTAAAAAAAATTCAGTGCAAATGAAAGTTAGACTTAAGCAGCACCATTTGTAAAGGCACCACCACCAGGTACATGTTAGCTGATAGAAACACAAAGAAGGGACATTTCTGGAAAACAACTGTGGTATATAGCGGAGAAGGTCATTCATTTTCTCCTGTGCTTTTCTGCTGCGAAATATTATGGGATACAACTCCCTTCGTACTTGATCAATCTATGCTGTATTGACTCCTTGTACTAAACAAAATGCTGCCCTGGCATATTCAGGCATTCTGTTTTCACTTTTTCTTTTTACTTATAAAATCACACAGCCGTACAAAATGCTCGTACAAAAGAGATCTCACGAGCATCAGTTTGACTTCGTAGCAAGAATCAGTCTAGAGAAGCAAGCAATCCTTTCAATTCTGTCCTGTATATCTAACGTGTGACCAATAAGTAGCGTGATAGTGTGGTTTAGGTGTGATGACAGCGAAACCGACAAGAAAACAGCAAGGGCGGTTTGTACAGATAGAAAGATGGTATATCTGTCTATCTATAATCTGTTTCTGTCTCTTGATAAACTCTAAATATACTACAGTAAATACTGTAAATGGGAAGATAAAGAGGATATAGAGAGGATAGAGAAAATGGAAACAACAGTGATTAATGAAAGATATATTTCAGACGACTTTGTAAATAAGTACATGTAAAAGATAGAAGAAGAGTATATATTTTTTGGCCTGGAGCCCAGAGCCTTTTGTTACAATGCCACATTAGTGTTTCTATGGCAAACTAATCTTATTAGGTGGGCTGGGATGTGGGGACGGAAGGCTCATTTGTTCCATTCTGTTCTCAGCCATAGTGCTGCACTATGGACTCCAAGTGTCCAGAGAACCGGGGGCAGAAGGCTGTGTACCGACAGGGAAAAGCGGAGCAGGTCAGGACACAACGCACGCCTACACAGACACCATAAAAACCCTGGCACACACATAGCCTAATAGTCCAATGGAAAGAAATCCATTAGCAGGATGCCATGTAATTAAAACACATACTGTATTATGTATTAATGGCGAGCTATAGCTTATTATTTGAACAACAATCACAAATTATATAATACAAATAAATATATGATACTTAATTATGCTTTAAATATATACTCAGATGAGAATGAAGGTTAATCAAATGTTTTCCACAATGAGTTATTTTTGCAATACAGAAACAAATACCCTTACACACATTTCATCCATGTATACAGTATTTGCAATGATGCAGTGTGTAAAGCAAACAGTCTAAGCAGCAAGCTTAGAATTTTCATTATCACAATACTCTGCCTGAATGATTTCCAATTGTAAGATCAGCAACTTCACACAATACACACGCACTTATGATGTGGTGTAAGCAACATAATCACAGTTACAGTATGCTCTGCTGAAGTTAAACTGCAGCCTATAGTACTGTAATAATAATAATAAACACATTGAGTGTGTTTGTGAGAAAAGACAAATAAGTTGCTGTTTATTAGCATAAATACAATAAAATGCTAGATTATTGCTGCTGCCTGGCCATTTTATTTACAACTGAAGAAACAGCTGATGAGGATGAAAAACGTGTTGTTACAAGCATTAAACAGAATTATGGAGTGATCACAGGTAGCTGTCTAATTCACTTAGGCAATGTCTACATTGAAGGGCTGTCCCTGTATTTTAGGGAAAGCATTAATGCTACCCAAAGGAAAATAGGAGTATTTTGACAGTACTGTATTCAAATGTGTTACTCATGGAAATAAGAATATAGATGCGTTGGCAAAGTTAAAGCCCATTTTCCACATGTTGAGACATTTCCTGAGGTATCAATGCAATGTATTTTGACATGCTTAAGTGTAAATATCACATAGATTTGGTGGAATAGCACAGTATAATACCCATTTTCACCATTGCCTCAGCTAACCGGCACTTTCAGTGGCTGTCACTTTAAATGCTAGAGCCACTTCTCACCCCGCCCCCTCATCCACGTAGTGTGCTGACGTAAAGCTATGGCTTTGCTGCTGCTGAGCTGTCGGAGATAATAGTGCTTCTGACAAAGCTGTGCAACCATATTGGTGTGAACCACAAGCCATTTTTTATTTTCCACCGTGTTTTCATGAATGAAGAGTTATTATTGCACGGACGTTTAAAAGGTTTACGGCATTTCTTTAGTTTTTCAGTATGACTCTGCTACTGACATGGATGACTAAGCCCTGTGACAATGCAATAAAAAGTTAATAACAGCGACTTCAGACTGTGGCCACCTGTGCCCGTTACTCCAGCAGGGCACCCCTGGCTAGAGGGTCCAATGAGTCCAAGAAAAATAATGGCTCAAATTTGCTAAATAGTTCTCAACAAGCCGTGGGTGGAGATAATCTAAGGGCAGTATAATTCTATTGAGCTCCCCTTGAAACGTGGCCTTGTGATACCATCCTGAACTCATGAGCTCCAGTTTGACTTTGCAGCAAGTATTAGTCTGGACAGGATTCAAATTCATGTGCTTGGGTTCGAACACCAGTGATTCGGACCAATCAGTGTTGTACTGGAAACTACGGGTATGGTTTAGGTTTGACTTTAGCCCCTGATACGCGGTGACTGACAGATGGTCTATCTAATTACCTGCCAAGCATTTTTTGAAAGTGCCTGCCCTTTTCCCAATAGTTTCAATGGTCAGCTTCCCAGATGGTTCTGATATAACAAACCATCTGGCATGTCAGGTTACTTGTGATGTCCCAGGGGGAGAAAAATCTAAACGGCTTTTTGAAACACGTTTCCTGACATAGGCAGCCCAAGAGATATTGACTGGGTTACTACAGATACCCAAATGCTGCACTGAAGCACTGAAATGGCGAAAAGCATGTAATGCTGGAAGAATGAATGCCAGTGCTATACTTCAAAGCCAAATAACAATAAGGCACTAGTACTGTAGCTGTAACTAAGCAACTGTGACTTTAGGCCATCGATACTGGTAAGATGTCAGTAAAGTAGCTTTAAAATTATATAAGCAATTGATGCATATAGTATTTGACAATTCTCTACAACTGCATTTGTGAATTGTGGCTGTGTTAGTATAAGTCACAAGATGATTCATTAAAATACCATTTAAAGATATGAACATATATTTTGCCCACCCCCTTTACAAAATAGCATAGCCAAGTGAGACATCCACAATGAGGAATGTAAAATTGTTTTCTCCATGTAGAGCAGAGATATTCAATATTCTTTATATGGTTGAATTAGATTTAGTTAGTGACTGTACAGTATAGTATAGTGAAAAATATTTCTCTTCAATAAAGATGCAACAATACAATACTATTATTAACGTCAATATTAAACTTACTTCTTTACTCCTGGATGCTCATATTCTACAACAAAAGTTGGTTTAGCTTACTATTCCTACTACTGTCCAACCGATGCCTCTGGAGGGTTAGCTCTTAGCCTAAGGTTCTTTGTCACCCCTTCAGCAAAATACAGCACGGTCTTTGAATAATCTCTGCTTGCGACATGCATGCACACAGTCAAAAAGTTTCATTTATGGGAGGCAAAGAAAGCAAAAGCTAGCAGGTTTAGTTTCAGCTGTATGTCAAAAGGCATGCGGTCTCATGGGACACTTAATCAATAAATCCCGCAGAAGCTGAATAGGAACTCTCTAACGAGATTGTACTATATTGTTCCAGTTCAGACTGCGCTCAACAGATATTGCTTAGCCACACAGGTGCACATACTGCATGGTCCACATACTGTAGCTACTGTACATTCAGTATGGTGAAAAACGTGTGTAACTTCTGTTCCTGTCTCGGTCCCTGGTCTTTGTCACTGTCCCTTGTATTACATCCTGGGTGCTAGATCCTATATACTGAAAAGATTTTTATTTTTTAATGTTTATTTAAATGCTTCTTCTAGCTAAATGAAATGTAGTCTTCTAAATAAAGAACACTGTCAGTTTCGTAAAATTCCTCCCACCGTCTGCATTCAGTCTATTAGTAGCTCACATTAGCGGTTATTTTGAGTTAGACAGGAAAGTATAGAATGAGACTTCAGGAAAATATATGAGGACTGTACCTAAGTACCACACGTCCTGTACAATCGCCAGCACATTAACTTAGCACTCGTGCTCCCATTATTACAATGTTTTTAACGCGCTCAAATTCACCAAATTCACGTCATTTACAGTGAACATCTGTTGCCCTCGGGGATCAACAAAGGCTTGTGAAGGTTTTCTATTATACTGTATTCTCACTTGACTGAAACATAATGAAACAGAAGAAAATACTTAACTGAGGCTTAAATGGTATTCAGAATAATTAGTTTTAGATGTTGTACTGTAGCCTTATGCCACTGTGGCACTGTCAAAACCTGCCATATTGTATTCAGATTGTATCATGGTCCAATAAAAGAAACCCAGACAAACACCTGGCACCTGACATTAACATGCGTCTCCAGTGACTATTTTACTTTCCTACTAAATATGCATACAGTAGGACGATGATTGCATTACGGGGAAATGAAGAGTCATTTTGTCTCACTGTTGCTCCATCCATGGACATCCGTTGTTCATCTGAGGTTGGTGGCACAATAGAAAGGCTGTTGGGTTAAATGGTGTAAAAGTTCTGACCGTGTTTAACCCTCTGTACTGGGTTTCACTGCATATGGGTTTGACAAGGACAGCACTTGAGATGCATTAACTCACTTGTTATAATAGATCGTGACCTGAGGAATACGCCGTCGAACGGCCCATTCTGCATTACAAGCCAACAAGCCAGCATCTCTGCTTGGCCAGGCACCACACTGCAGCTGTAGCTGCTTGTACCATATTGCAGTCATCCCATTATTCTGTTTTTCTTCTGCATAGCGTTATGCTTTCTTTTTTTTAACAAGTCCTTATTTGTCTTATTCTATTGTTTTTAAGTAACAAAGTATGGCAAAACTCGACACGAAATCACCAGTGACTGTTGGCATCATAGGAAAGTACACTGTTGTCCACATGGGCCAATCTGTTCCATTATTCATAACAGCTGAAGCAGTGACAAGTGCACCTGCTCTGGGTTCATTAGCACGGTGGGCTTGGCTCTATGTGAATGGGGGGCTTTAACTTTCTACACATTCAGCACTCATTTGCTGTGCCATGTCCTCAGTGTAATTAAAGTCCGCAACCTAAAAACCGCTATCTCACTGCCCTAGGGAAGTCAGTCTGGAGCTGTGTATTTACGTGTGTGTATGTGTGTGCCAGGTGTTTGTGCCAGTATGCACTCAATACTGTGTGCCTATGGAATACTTAACACTTGAATCTTATTTCTAACCCTTAGAGTGGAGTGTGATCAATTATGGTTGGATTGAAAAAGTGCTTACGAGGTAATAAAAAAAATAAAAAAAACAGTGTTGCTCAGCGTTTCATTTAATAGACAATACTTTTCTACCCAAATTGCCTCATTATGTGTTGCATATACTGTAAATAAGTGCACACACAACTGAGAACAAAGCATTTTGTGGTCTCCGTCCAGTGTATTATTATGTACTTGCTGACCGCTGACAGTTAACACTCCTTAAGGCAAATACAGGTTTCATGATGATCCACAAGCCATGTGGAACTCCATGAAACACCATGAAACATGAGTATAAGATGGGTGGTTAAAAGCTATGAGGGGGCTGATGGGGGTTAACCTGAAATGCCAGATGGACTGTTGTTCACAAATACATCTGGGGAGCCGTCCATGGGAACTGTTTGTTTAGTGCGGTTTATTTCATAAACATCTGGTCAGTTGATTGGATAAACCATTTGTCTGTCACCGTAACTTCAACCACTTAGAGCAAAAACAGTTGGGAGTAGAGCGAAAACATCTTTTCCGTCTAAAAAAGCCTTCAATCTTGTTGTTTGTTCTATTTTCATTGAAGATATAGTCTTCAGTTGAGATAAAACGGACTATATAGCATTATCTACGTTAAGCTCTTTAGGATCCACCATTGTTTTTTTCAAGTTTCCAAGTTGCTTTCTCTGTCATCACACCTAAACCATGCCCGTAGCTATAACGACAACGCTTATTTGAAAGTTCAGATGCTACTCGGACTACAGTCGCAATGATCCGTAGCCTTTCCAGACTGATTCTCGCTGGGAAATGTAGTTGAAGCTGATCTCGCGAGGCTAGATGGGGGTCACCAAAGCTGTAATTAACTTAGCGTGTTCGTGTGGCGTGATGTTGTGCAGATGTACGGTATGCAAGAGCTACAGTAATAGGACACTTCAAAGAGAAACAGGCTGCTAACATAACAGATACAGATAAGATATAGAACTGCATGGTGTTAGAGGCATGGAAAAGAGGTGAGGGTGGATTGATGCATGTATGAGTGTATGGATAGATGGATGGAGAGCCTGATCTTTGCCATTATTTTCACATTGCATTCATACAGTATGTATCCATCAGCCTCGCAAGATCAGAATGGTCTCTCGAGGCAGAGTTTTTACAATACATTTAAAATCACACAATAATGTACCAGTGTGGTCTTTCTTAGCTTTGCAAGACCATCCTGATCTCATGAGCTTCAGTTTGAGTTAACCGCGAGAATCAGTCTGGAGAGGCAAGCCATCCTTTAAATTCTGCCTGGCATATCTAAAAGCGACTCAAAAACAACAATGGTGGTTCCTACAGATAGACAGATGGTTCATCCAAACCAAATATCTCTGGCAGGCATTACTTTCATGTCTGGTAGTAGGACAGATCTCCTACCAATATGCTGATAGCAGAAAAAGGTAATTAACATCCATCTCTGTCATATGGGAGAGGAGGATGATGGAGTCTCTCTCAAAGTCTTTGTTACTCATCTGCCTACTCCACCTGTCTAACCTCCTGTATCCTCATCGCAGTCCTGCCAACATCTTTACTCATTATAGCTTGTTCTTGTGCCACTCTCGATGCTTACTTCTAGAATGAATGCGTCATATACAGTACGTAGATATATGTGTAGTTTCCCTGCGTGTGAAGCTAAGACCAAATGAGGGACGTAGATCCAGTATGACTTGGATGCGAATGTCTATGCCATACCAACCAAACTGCCTATCCATGTTCATAGAAATTGATGGGCTCATCTGGATTTTACTCACGTTTTGGAAAGCGAAGAACCATTTCACAATGGCAGCTTCATTTATCTCCAACATCCAGTCTTATTTACTATAACCAACGATCGATGCACTTAACAGTTAGGAGGTGGATGGATTCATATTATTACCAAATACTGTACAGTATGTCCAATTCAGAATACACTGCAAAGTAATGTAATTATTTAAAGCGAAAACCACCTCAATTTCTATACAAACACACACACGCGCACATGTACACGCACACACACACACACAAGGAAAATGACACAAGGACAGCCCATGCAAAGAGCCCTTTACTTACTGCTTTCAAGGCAGTAATTTACATCACCATGGACACAGGAAGTCAATTACATGGCTTTTAGGGGAACATGGAAAAACACCCCTAATGGCATGACCCAACCCCTCAACACAATTACAGTACAGCTGTATGCTGTATGTTTTGTGTGTGTGTGTGTGTGTACACACACATAGACACAATATAAGTAAAAAGCCAATGGCTAGGATTACCTCCACATATTATCTTATTGTGTGCATGTACAGTACTGTATGTGAAGTAAAGTGATTGTATAATAAAAATGTAATATAATATACTTACTATATATTGTACAGAGAGAGAGATACTTTTCTGACTTACAAGGTAACATCAATCAATTTTGTTACATTGTCTGCTTTCGCTGGGTTTTTATTTGTATTTTTCTATTTTCTTTTATTTAGTTAGGCTATTGATATATTTTATTCTCTTTGCACTGAAGATGAGCTGCACTAAATGTCGGTGTACTGTAATGACACAATGACAATAAAGATATTCTATTCTATCTCTGTTTTTCTCTCCCCTTTCCCCAGTGCACATAAATACACATGCTCGCACACACAAAAATGATGTGATGTTAAATATAATTAAACTGCCTTCACCACCAAGGCCGACTAGACAGCAGGGGTAAAATTGAAATGAATCAGCTCTGATATCATGTCCATCCAGCTGTGTGTAAATTGCGTGCATGCTTTTAAGCAGAAGCATGCCATCCTGAGAAGAGCTGGTATGATGGAACGAGAAGCTTAAGAGCATAACACAATGTTCTCTCACAGTCCTCACATTGAACTTGGCCAGTTCCTACCACTGTCTAATCCAGTGGTGCCCAATCCTGGTCCTGGAGATCTACTGCCCTGGAGACAATGTTTTAGATTGCTCCCTGCTGCAACACACCTGATTCAAATGAATTTGTCATTATTAGGCTTAGGTACCACTGGATCGACTGACTGAAATGGAGAAAGACCTAGTCTTCAGGCAGATGAAGAAAGAGATATATGGATTGCCTTCTCTGATTTAAAGTGACAAATGCCAGTGGAGGATTACATGCAAGGATCAAATCAGTAGTAGCAACTGTGAAAACAGTGTCAGTGTCCCACAGCCAGTCACAATGTTGCAGTGCATTGTCTTTGTTGTGTTTGTGTTCAATAGACATGCTTGCTTGTTGGCAACATGAGCATGAACCTGAGGTGTTTTTTAGTGTGTTTTGTCACAGCAAGTCTTATTGTATGTTCTCTCCCTTTTTATAAAGATATTTAAATATGATACAAGAATGTCTCACAGGAGCCCCACTGAGCATACATAATATTGAGATACAGTTTTGAAATCTGAAATCTGCATGTAAATCATTCTACCTCACCAGCTTAATTATTGTGTGTCTGTGATTATTAACTTGTTTAACATTATTCAGACTACACAATCTGTACCGTTATAGATCACTCCCGTCATATTTCATTTTGGCTTGTCTGTGGTTCCACTGTATTGAACTCATAATAGTCAGACCAGCACAGTGTGCTGAATTGTTTATATACAGTACATATAGATTATCAGTGTGACTCACTGTCCCAATGTTGTGTGTGTGTGTGTGTGGGGGGGTTTTAGGTAAACAGCATCATGCAATTAACTGCATTTCCATTGTTTACGTAAAGTTAGGACTGTCATCTGTTACCAATTGTAAACAAATTTGTTTACAAACTTAAACATTTCTGAATGCTATTAGGCCCCAATATCTGCTAGTTTGCATACTGTACATGAAAAAGGGAGATGTTCTGCCCGTGAGGCCTTAGCAAAGCACATAAACATCCACATTAATCCTGTTAAGTACACTTAACAGGATTAAATGAAGAAAAACAACAGTTAAGTTTAATAAAATAGATGGCCTAAACACAAACGAAGTACGTTATTCACTTTTACAGAAAAGGCTAAACTGTCATGTAGGCCTGCATCAACATCTCCCTCTCCCTTTCTAGGCGGTCCAATCACACTCTCCATTTTGCAAAGGGGGTAGATGTGTGGAAACAAACTCAGCATGTTTTACCATTAACATCTTTCAGTCTGTCTGCATCTGCCTGCATCTAAACTGCTCTCACACGACCTCCAGTGCCAAATTGTGCTACTCTGTCTCTTCCAGTAGAGCACTGATAGGGCACAAGGACAGGGGACAGGCCTCTTAGGCCCCTCCTGGCACTTCTTTTAATTAAAACACCAAGAGCAACTGCAGCAGAGAAGGATCTGGATCTCATGTGGGGTTGATACTCTTCAATGCCACAGGGTGCTTCCTCAGAATCTCCGCCTCCCAAATATAACTCGCATTGACAATACTGGGATAGTTTTGTGTGGTGCAATCTGCACACAAAGAGGATAGGTAGCTTAGTAGACTGCAAGGAGATATTCGCTGAATTTGACAAAAAGTGTATAAGCTTACAATCGCTGAATACATCTTTATGAGGTGAAAATTATGTGACGACCTCATAAAGGTTGTCACATCCTCAACCTCAACCTCAATCACAACGCAACAGCTGTTTCTGTGTGCTCTACGGAAAGGTACAATCACTCAATGTCTAATGGAATAACAGGGCTCTACCAAGCCGTCACAATGATCAATCACAGTATCAGCTCTGTAAGGATAACTGGCAGCACAGCAACAGTTTAATGGCTGACAGACAATGTGACAGTCCTCATCTGCTGCTCATCTTCATGGATTATGAAAAACAGCAGATAATTCATTTGTGCAGTGATCCAGAGTACCTACAGTAAGAAGAACCAAATTCACTATTAGTCAAGCAAGAAAAAGGGTTTCTTTGTTGTCAATTTCACAGTCTGATTATTTTAGTATAGCTTGCAAAATTAAATTGATTCTGCCTACAGCAGTGATGCAAACCTAACGGTAGTGAGAAACAGAGCGGACATAAAGGAAAATAGGAACAATTTCCTTTCTGGGTGCTTATGGCTTGGTTTTATTATACTGGATCAAAGACCTCCGGATGTAAGCAGTATGATAAACATAGACTCCAACAAAGGAAGAGCAAACTTTCACACTTGATATTGATATTGTTACGGTTTTATTCCCGTAAACTGTATATAGACAAGGAGGAAATGCTTAGACTAGTGCATACCAGTTTAGTTCGCTTTAGTTTATTAGTCAACAGTTTACATGAAATGGGATTACTCAAAGCATTACCTAAATCCGTTTGTTTGCCTCAGTATGTGAGATTGAGAGCATTCACATGTACAGTACAAGCATGTGTGCTTTAAAATAACTCTGAGCCACTGAATGTGAAACACTTTTATTTACAAGCATTTCTTTTTCAAATATACTTTTTGTCTTGTCCTGTTTTCCCCATTTGTTCTCCTTTTAGACCAGCTTTTAGATACAAATAGCCTGATCTGCCCTACCAAACTGTCTACACACTGCAGAATTCAGATCTATTTATGCTATTCCATCACCCTAACAAATAAAGAAAATGCCTCAAAGCATGATAAGAGGCTCAACAGGGACCCTGTCAACACACTAAAATATAAACACTTGACAGCACATACTGCACTGTGTAATGCCTGTGAAGTTGGTCCTTAACACCACTGTGATGTGTTAGCTATGAAGGCTATTAGAGCTATCAGAAGCTCTGCCAAACTTACTTTAAATATATACAGTATATATCATATATCATTTAGCCTACATAATAATAAACAGGACTAGCAGATGGATAGACAAAAGATGTATTTACTTACAACTCTACCTTCTAATACATAATTATACATTGTGTATAATATGTATAAAATGTGTTATATTTTTCTTGTGGTAAATAAAATCACTCTAATTTCCAATTAGCATGAAAACAATGTACACTTAAAGTGAAGAGAGCACTGAATATACATGATAGCTAACTTTTACACTTTGTGGTGTGTTGTGGTTAGAATAAACATATGGATGATGTTGGTATAGTCTGTCTCAAGTTACACACCATTTTCGTCTGTCGTCACTCTTCCTTTCCTTACTCCATCTTAGAGTCCTAGTCATTAGTGACTATGAGCAGAGAGAAAGAGAGCGAGAGAGAGAGAGAGAGGGAGAGAGAGAGAGAGAGAGAGAGAGAGTGTGTGCATGCATACTGTGGCATCAACATACACTGTATACCTTGATTTTCTTTGATTATGTGTGTGCTTGAGAGTGTGTAACCATTGACTAAGCTTGACTGACTGCGGGAATTAAATGCCTCCCAAATGCATAACACTCACACATACACACACGCGTTCATGCACGCACACACACCGACAGATTAAATAATACAATTCATTCTCTCCCTCTATTAACTCACTATCGCTCTCTCTTTAATCACCTGCATACCACCATTTCATTTTCTCACCTTCAATTCTCATATTTACAGAGAGAATATGTGAGTGACTGAGACTGTGGAGAAGATAGAGAATGGGGTGTAAGAGGATAGGAGTAAAGACCCTGACTTGAATTGAATCAAACTCATATTGAACTGATGTCTGTAAGTGTAACAGAGATCATACTGTTGACTCAAATACTGTCTATATATAATATACAGTATACTAAATATTAAATCTAACCCAGCAGAAACCCTATAAGAAAATAAAATATAGAAATAAAATAAAAAATTTAGTAAAATGAAATGGTCTTTCATTTTACTTGGCATTTGCACCAACACCATGGCCTTATGTCACTGGCCTTAGGCCATGAGTGAATGTCTCAGATTTAACATTTGAAACACAATTACATGCTAACCCCCATCCACTGACCTATGTGTTTCTCTTATTGAAAACACCAAGGACCTTTTTCCATTAATAATGAATTTAATGGCAAAAGAATGAGACTCACAAGCCATGATAAAACTATAATATAAACCTTGTGCCAATTAATGTTAAAGGTGCCAAGAGTAGTTTTGAGCCCCTCCCTTTTCTAAAGCGTGTTCTCACATGCGTGCTCGCACTCATGAGCAAGTCTTTGCTGCATAATATGACAAAGCAGAGAAAGCACACTGGAGAGGGCTGTGAACTGACCAGCAATCACAGTACGCTGCAACCTGGCACACACCTCCCACTGCAACGCACTGTAACAAGTTTGCCCGTGAGTTGGGATGCATTAGCATGAATGCAAGGCATCTAGGTAGGAACTTCATTAACATAGATTAACATAGACAAAACTACAACACAAAATCACGCTAATCTTTTCATCTGCAGTAATCTTAGCTTACCTGTTCAAGAGTGTAAAAGCCAACTCTTGGTTAACTTTAATCCCCGAAAGTAGGGCTGTGCAATTAATCATATTTCAATCGTTAGTTTATTTTCGGCTCCTATCAACAATGTCATTGATAACTTTTTATTTTTAGTTTGCATATTTCATTCAAAGAAATTAATTCAAGTGCACTATCATTTTGTCTTGTGTTCTGAATGATGCACACTTTCTCTTTTCTTTCAATTTCTGTATTTTCTGCACATGGACAATGATTTTGTGCTCACAAAATAGGATAGTGTACACACAAAATAGGATAGTGTACACACAAAATAGGATATTGTGCACACAAAATAGGATAGTGTACACACAAAATAGGATATTGTACGCACAAAATAGGATATTGTGCACACAAAATAGGAATTTGTGCGCAAGGTTTCGTTATTTTGTGGTCACGGAATAGAATATTGTGCGCACGAAATAGATGTTCCGGTTCCCACCATACACACGCATGATCAGATGCATGGCCACTACTTAAGAGACGTAGCCTGCAGCTGGAGAGATGTAGGAGCGTATTAGAGAGTTTTGGAGTAGGTGTCCACAAAAACTGCATTAGAAAACTTCAAGATGAAAATGTAAATAGCGCATCCCTAAATTGAAATAAACGAGGATAAGTGCAACCCTGTCCATTATGGAACTGAGAGTGTTGAATGTTGTGTACAAACCATGCAAATGTATTCCTATTTCGTGCGCACAAAATCTTATTCCGTGCGCACAAAATACAGAAATTGTGTGCACAATATAGTGCTGCTATTTTTTTTCCACATGTCCTCTCCAGGGTTCTGTACTTTTTTAAGTGCAGTAACTGCAACATATTTCCAAAGTCATTGTGTAATTGTGTTAATATTTGTGATTTCAATATTGACCAAAATAATCGAGATTATGATATTTATCAGAATCGAGCAGCCCTACCCAAAACCAAATGGAGGTCTCGACAAGCCTCAAATGCTTTACATTGATCCGTATTTTTGCCAGACTTTTATTGGATTCCCGTTTAGCCTGAAGGGCCTTTTCAGATAAAACCTTTTTTTTGTAGTTTTTAGTTTTACAAGGAGTTTGTGTGGGAGTCTGTGTTGTGCTGGAGCCAGTCATTTGTTTGTCTTTGTGGACTGCATTTTGCTACACTGCTTTCCGCTGTCAGATTGCTTTACGCTGTCAGACTGCAGAACCACACCAGCAATAGACTCATGAATGCGCTTAAACGACACCTGCCAATGTCCTTTAAATATACTGTAAAGGAGTATAGAGGCTGTTATAGATGTAGCTGGTCTGTCCCCGACTGGGACACAAACCAGGTCCCCCTGGAATGAGAGGCAGAAAGAAACACTAAAGCCCAAGGGCTCTAGCGTCTGTCACTAGAGTGTCCTTGAGGTGTCGGAGAGTGAGGTTTACGCAACTTACTGCACAGCACTGCTTGTCATTGTTGAACTGACAACTGAGAAATTTGGTGAATGGGTATTTCTTTAGATGAGGTTACAACCCGTACATATGTAAGTAATTTTAGAATAATTTTTTCAACAGAGGTATTAGATTGTGGTCAATAAAGTTTGAATTAAAGAAGTAAAGACTATAACACTATAACTGAAAAAGACAAATAAGGTTCAAGAAGGAATTAAACCAAATTTCTTGAGTAGCCAACATTGAGAAATGGTGCAGAAACTAATCCTGCATTCACTACATAATAATGTAAAAACAGGTGGTGTAAAACCATAGGTTTAGGACAGGAGGTGGCCGGGATAAATAGACTGGTTGATACATCCTGGAGGGCCACACTGTCAGCAGCAAACAATGTAGTGCTGAATGATTGGCATACAACATGACAATATCATCTCTCTCTCTCTCTCTCTCTCTCTCTCTCTCTCTCTCTCTCTCTCTCGCTCTCTCTCTCTCTGTCTCTCTCTCTCT
>JAODUG010028597.1:437-2937 GCA_027564795.1 Aphredoderus sayanus
CCCCCCCCCCCCCCCCCCCCACGCTGTCCATCAACCATCAGAGAGCATTGTGGGAGACGCCATGTGTGTTTGCTTCATCAACAAGCTGGGTCAAGCACACACACACACACACACACACACACACAAGCACGCACGGCCGTAGCCCGGGGCAACGGCTGGCATCTCCATCTCCTGGCATGTCTCCACGGTGACCAGCGCTCCCCGGGTCCAAGATGGCCGCGCGGCACCAAAGGCCAACCAGACCGGATGGGGGGGGCTCTGTCCACTTGTGTTGACGTCACCGCGCCTCTGCAGCTGTGCAGCTGTGGGCCGGCTCTTTCTGATGACATCATTCCTACTGATGCCTATTTGTTTCATCTCCGATGTAGTTTATTTAATAGAAGGTGTGTAGACACAGTGAATGCTCTGTAAGCACTTTGTATACTCAAAAGTTGTACGATGCCATGTTATGCCATCATCATCATCCTTATTATTTACGTCCACGCGCAGCATGTCAGTCTATAACAGGCGAATAGATTCACATCCAAAGCTATTCATTTTATTTTATTTTAATTGTTTTATTGCTACTAAAAGCTATTCCTGGGCTGCCGACCAGGGGCTCTGTGTATGAAATGTCCGGCCGGTGATGAGCCTTTGGTAATGGGTGGGTGGGGGAACAACTGTGAGTTGTAGAAGCAAGGCCTCAGAAAGATGACATTAGAGGAGGGTCGTAGCAACGTAACACTGCCACTGAGTGCTGACGCTATTTGACTCACACTAGGGGGAGGGGGGGGTTCAGAAGCCTGATGTGAGTGATGGCGGCTGTCGGCCTGTCAGAGCCCGTGTTTATGTCGACACACATGGGGACAACACGCGCGCCAACCGTCCCGCCGTCACCCGCTAAAGAGACGTCAGGCGTCAGCCCCGCCTCTTGACTGTGTGTGCTCTCCACCGTTGCTATTGCACGGGGGGGAATGCGCCGATTGTAAAAGAACATGAGCTCCCCCCGCAGTTTGCGGGCAGAAAAACACTCAAAGCGACTTCATACCGAAGGAAAGAAAAGAGGCAAGTTTGTCAAACTGGTGACACGCACACACATACACGGGCACGGTACCCCTCCCCCCCCCCCTTCCCCCCCCAAAAAAGCGTACACGCGTCTCGACAGCCGTACGTTTCACACCGCAAGGCTGTACTAAACTCAGAGGTGAAATTATCCCCAATAATAGGTAATCTGATGAGGGCACGTTTCACAGTCCTATTAATAATACTCACGTCCACATTTTTCCCTAGTCGGTGTGCTTCACAGTTACATCCACCTGAACAGACACGGGTTAACACACGCGTTGGGGACAAATTGATCTAACACACAAAGAAAATGGACTAGCAGGCAAACTGGTGGATTCCGAATAGAGGGCATCCACTTAATAAGTGAGCACAAACACTTCATCAGCGCCCTGGTGGGTCTTGAAATACAACCGGTAGAAGCGAGTTTTTAAAGTAAAATGATCCAGTGTACCGTCTGCTGTAGCGAGTTTTCAGCTTTTCCGCATTTCTGCTTCTCCTTGAACAGATGCACACCATGTGAGGACGAAACACACTCCACTCGACCGCATACTCGACACAACAACTAATTTGCATATTATAATGGCGATGATGAGCCCGATAATAAGATTCAAAAGGACTCGGGTCTTTAGTTGTAGTTGCACATGAAGCACCCCGTATCATTCAGCTGCGCGGACGAGGCGATACCGCCGCCACGCGTATTCCCACAGCGGACACTGCGTGCCTTAACTTTGCACGGGGAAAAAGGAAATCGTCTAAATGCTACGTTTTGAAAAGGACAGCAGTGCCGGCCACAGTAACATGCTGACTACGCAACATCGCCATAACAGGCTACAGTCCTGCCGGAATAAATATTGCAGGGTGTCTATTAAAATGTGATCGTGGCATCAACATCAACAATAATAATAATAATAATAATAATAATAATAATAATAATAATAATAATAAAAACAGGTGCTTACCTAAATCTGACTCTCGCCGCTTAGGTGTGCGTTTTTGCGCCCGTCGAGGCAGGTCAGTTCTCTGGACGACAACTTCTGCTGGAGCGTATGTATCCAAGGCGCATGCTGGTGGCCCGATCGGCGATGCTGGATTGCGGATGAGTTGGCAATCCTTTTCATACTCGGCTTTCCCGATGCAGGTCCGGCGTGTTCTCGGGCATCGGGTGGAGAGGGGGGGGGAGTGGTGGTGGTGGTGGGCGGGGTGGTGTAAAGGAATAAAATAGAATCAAAAGTCGTTGAGAACGCGCGGGAGAAAACGAGAAAACGACGCGGGTCGTGCTCAAGGAGCGAACATACGCCGCGACGACTGGCTTGCTCGGTTTGCAGTGTTCGCAGGTGGATCGCCGTGTGGGATCGGATCTATGTCTACAGGAAGGAAGGAGGGAAGGAGGCAAGGAAGGAAGGACGCGAGGGGAGGGACGAATGGAGGAAGCGAGGCAGGGCTCCACACAGAGTGA
>JAODUG010028597.1:5437-19478 GCA_027564795.1 Aphredoderus sayanus
ATGCATACGCACACACACACACACACACACACACACACACACAGTGTTTGCTGAGCAGCAGAAACACACAGAGACAGTTTACTCTGTGTGATCTCTGGCACACAGGCATTACACTCCCAAGCCCTGGTGTGGAGTGGCGAGTGTTTCTGGGCCACAGGCCTTATATTTTAAGACTGAAACTGCACCGTGCGTAGATTTGAAGCCTCCATCCACGCAATTACAATAATTGGAGCGCGCACCATCCGTCCAGGCGAGCTCGTGCGCTGCGGGCGCTAAGTTTAGCCGGCCTGTAATGATCTCGCCCCCGCGCCGCCAGACACGCCGCGTTCCCCCGGCGACACAGCCCAGTGGCTTCCCTTCCCCGGGCCGGGCCTGACACCCTGCTAATGGCAGCAGCAGCCACCGGTGATGATCCCACCTCGTCCTCGTTGCTACGGACACCCCTGCCGGCTGTCGGCGCGTTGTCACGGTGAGGGGCTGGGGGACAGATGTCCCACCACCCTGGGGGAGAGGGGGGGTCCTTCATGATGTTTGCGTGAACATGTCTGCTCACAGGACGGTTATGGCGGGGGAAGGAGAGGGGGGAGATACAGGGGGGAGACATGAAGAGTCTGACAAATATAAAGACGTTCTCCTGAAGCGTCAGCCCGCCAGACACAAACCCCATTATTACCCATTACGGCTCCTGGGTTTATTGACATTTTATGTCAAAAAGAACCTCCCATTAGGAATAATGGATGACTTCGTTTTGAAAAGCACCTGATGTAATCGCTGTGAGCTTGTGTAACGTTGACCAATGTTCCAGTGCTAACTATAACATCGTACACTTATAGTTTCGGAGGTTAGCAAGAGGCGAGACAGAGCGCGGATGGCTTATTGACATTTTATGTCAGGAAGAACCTTCTCTGTGAGACAAACTGCTGATTAGGGTTTGTAAAGCAGTTGACGGGTATGTTCCAGCTTTTAGCAATTAAACGCGGGAATGTGGATCGTTGCTTTTTAGCGACACAGGTAGGGGACATTCAGTTAGCATACTGTGTCTGGTGTGACACAGTGATGGTGATGGTGATGATGATGATAAGTGCCTTCCTCGCTATATAGTACACTGTGTATTATACTACGCTCCTATCAAAAGGCTTTGGCGGGAAATTACGGTAATAACTTAGGCCTGCCTGCTGAGAGTCATTTCACTGTGGCCACAATCCCATCACTGCTAATGGTCGACTTTATGGGTGAAACCGTAAAAAAATAAATAATAAAATTGAAATGAAAAATAAATAATAAAATAAATAATAAAATAAATAAAGGAGTTCTCGCTCCAAGAGGTCAACGGCATGCAGATAAAGTGTGATGAGAGAATGACTAACAAGGAGCAAGGCCAGCAATCACATCAGAGGGGTTGGTTCATAACTTGACGTGTTTATTTCATTCCTGGACGTTAAACGCTGGTTTTAGACGAGGGGACATTGATCTCTAGCTGCGTAATTAAGTAAATATTTCATCTTTGAACAGCTGGAATCCTGTCTAGTAAAAATTGCATGCAAACCAATATTGCAAAAAAAAAAAAAAAAGAAATAACAGGAAACACTTTATGTTGGTGGAGCTGGTTGAAATAATAAAATGTCAACAGCCACATAGTATAGTGTGAATTTGTTCTGTTGTGTGTCTCTAGTATCCTGCTTTTACAACACAATACATCAGCAAGCAACACAGTGGCTGACACTAACCCAGGAATTTAATGGAAATTAAACAATGGAAAAGGGAACATTATTTAACAAGTTCTATTTTTTGTTTAAGTGCAGAGGGCCTATATGGTTGTGCTCTGAATATGCAGAAAGAGAGAGAAATCAAATGTGAAAAATATTTGCACCAATACTGCCATATACTGTATATCAACTTCTTCCAGTTCATGTTGGTATTGGAAACTTAATAATGGAGAAATAATAATAATAATAATAATAATAATAATAATAATAATAATAATAATAATAATCTTAATGACAATAATAATAATAAAAATATAATCTAGATGCTGCATAGAAATCTAGAAAACCATCTAAAATGACAGGTGCTTAACCTAACCCTGAAAACGTTGCTTGATATTGAGTTCATCTTTATCCTGGCAGCTGGCTGAATAGCACCTGATGAAGTATCTAGTACATGGAATTACATTCAGATGGCTGTAAGGGTTAAATAACACAATTTCAGATGCAATATCTGCTCATTATAGGTGTCAGTGAGGCCTGTGAAACATATGCTCGGCAGAGGTGGTGTACGCTGCTCCCTATAGCTACGGCAGGGTATCTATGAAAAATGGAGTGAATAAAATAATTCGCCAGCCTTTGGAAGACAAACAGAATCTTTACAATTTAATCCAACATGTTTCTGATGTAACAGTCCCTTAATAAGAGCCGGCATTGTCCATTTTTCTGTAAAAAATTACAAAATGCAACCTTTTATGATGTAAATAGTAGAGAAAATGCAGCCTAATCCTTAATCTCAATTAAATCCCAAGGTAATCCAATTTAGAGGAAATCGGTTGGTTAGGCAACAACAATATAGTTACAATACACTGTATATTTAACAGTTTACATAAACTGTAATATTACCAGCAGATATTGTAATCAGATTACAATTTATCTTTGAAATAGAATAAAGATAATTACTTCTAGGATTACTTTCTGATTTAGAAGGGATGTTTGCAGATAAAAATGTGCATGAAGCAATCAACTGCTTTCTTAACCCTCATGAATTTCTATTTGGCCACCAGGCGCGCCATTTGATTGTGTATGATTTTGTGTGTTTTTTAATTGGCATTGCTGTGTGTATTTATTTCTTTATTAATTATTTCTTTATGTATGCGTGTTGTTTTATGTGCCTTTTAAACCCTCCTGATGTCCTCGGGTTTCAAACACACACCTTGTAAGCTGTAGAATTAGGTTTAGCGCCCTCTATCTGCCACAAAGAGCTAGTGATTTGGGTCAGTTTGACCTGGAAAACATCACAAGGGTTAAGGCTACATTGCTGCTAGTCTCTTCCAGTGTGTCTGACGCTAAGAGCTACAAACTACATTGTAAAATTGGCTTGCTGACCGGATGTGGATATAAGATACTCTAAAGAAACTGTCTGATATCAAATTTTGGATTTCTAGTATCAAATATGGGTTGGCATATAAAATGTGGTTCGCAAAAGCAGTACATTTTTTGTATGGCGTTTCAAATAACAATATAACTTCTTTACGTTGTGTTACTGAGTTCATGCAATCCTAAAGTTACATCAAAGGTTATACTTTTAGTCAAGAAAGTAGTAACTGTAATGGTATAACCTACCCAAACCTGTAGTGGCCTGTGAGCGTGAGAACCAGGACTCAGGCAGACTCTGCTCACAGTAGTCAGGACCGGTCTGATACAGAGGACCTAACTCAATTTGTTAGGACTGATACCGGGCTCACACAACAAATGACTCCCCATTCAAAGAAACACCCCTCTAAATGAGAAGGCTCGACACAATAAACTGTGAGCCACCGCCAGAAGACCTAGCAGTATTTGGAATGACAGATCCTCTTGGAGAAGGAGAATTCCACTGGGATATTTTACTTCTGTTGAAATCATTGGCACTTATTGGCACTAACTCACGCTGGCAGGTGTTAGTGGTCTCTGTTTTGGAATTGGAAGCCCTGGTAGGAAATTACTAGCATTGACGGAAGGAGATGGAGAATCTCAGGCAAAGCAGCATGCTTGGCACAGCTGAACAACACAGAGGAAATGTCTTCTCCATTAAGACACAAAAGTGCAACCCACTGTGTAGACGCACCTGGGGAAATGGAAAGGCACTTGAAGTTGCTTAAATAAGCATCTATTTGTCCTGAAATAACATTGCTTGGTGTAAATAAAATACATCTGCACGTCAAACTGGCTTCACCGCTCATAAAAATAGCTTCTAGCTCCATGGTTCTCAATCTGTGGGTTGGGAACCCCCCAACGACCACATGATGTTTTTCGGGGGAAGTGGATCGAGAGATAATATCAAGATGTTTTCAAGAAATACAGTCGGCCCACCTTTTCAGGATGCACCTTGGTTCCTAGGCCACTGACTTCTCGTAACACTACAGTAACTGAAATTCAAAGATGATCCCTTGTCTTCTATAAAAAATATATTTGAAAAAAGTATTAAAAAAAATCTTTATCTTGGTTACTTTGAGCAGCTCTTAGGAAATGTTGCAAGACTTAGTAATTAGGCTGTTAGCATTTATTATAAGGATTGAATGGTGTGTGCTATTATGTATGTTGTCAAATGTATAGCTGAATTAGCTCTGATTACATGTTGCTGTCATTAATCCAACAGAACATTATTTTCTAACGATAAGCCGATCAGGGTGTAGGGTGGTCTAGTGGTCTGGGCGTAGGGTGGTCTAGTGGTCTGGGTGTAGGGTGGTCTGGTGGTCTGGGTGTAGGGTGGTCTAGTGGTCAGGGTGCAGGGTGGTCTAGTGGGCTGCGTGTAGGGTGGTCTAGTGGTCAGGGTGTAGGGTGGTCTAGTGGGCTGGGCGTAGGGTGGTCTAGTGGGCTGGGTGTATGATGGTCTAGTGGTCTGGGTGTAGGGTGGTCTAGTGGT
Organism: Aphredoderus sayanus; assembly: GCA_027564795.1. Taxonomy (NCBI): domain Eukaryota; kingdom Metazoa; phylum Chordata; class Actinopteri; order Percopsiformes; family Aphredoderidae; genus Aphredoderus; species Aphredoderus sayanus. Next base: position 10,049 of record JAODUG010028597.1, read on the forward strand.
CCGGGTGTAGGGTGGTCTAGTGGGCTGGGTGTGGGATGGTCTAGTGGTCTGGGTGTTTGAATCCCACCTGGAAGGTTGTGGGTTCAAGCCCCGGAGCTGGACTACCTGCAAGCATCCTTGGGCAAGATGTCTTACCCCAATTGCTCCCAGTGGTTAGGTGCTCCTTGCATGGCTGACACCGCCATCGGTGTATGAATGTGTGTGTGAATGTGAGGCAATAATGTACAGAGCTTTGAGTGGCAGGTAGGCTAGAAATGCAGTACATTTACATCTAACGCTGTGTATAGTCGCATAGTGGTCTACCCTGCCTGAGCTTCTGCCAACATCACCTTGTGTCTTGCAGGGCCAGGGAGCAACAGCTGCTGCTGCCACGGGGACATATACTGTACGTAGACCACATCTGTCCTCATAAATCCACAGTGTTGTCCACTTCCCCATTGCTAATGGAGCACACCTACTAATGGAAGGGGCTAATGTGTGTTTATTGATATGGGTCTCGGTGCCTGTGTGTTTCTTGGCCATGTGCTCAGACACAATGGTGGTACCAAACATGTGCTGGAAGCAGCTCCCCTCAACAGAGGGAGTTCTTGGCGAATAGCCATGTAGCACTAACTCTTCTCAGCAGATACATACTGCTGCAATGCTATTCATTATTTGAAGCCTATGGAATTTCCCTCTGGTTTTAACATGTACACCGTCTGGCATTTTACTCTGGTTTTAACATATATTTTCTTATTCTGAAATGTATAGTCAGTCATTCTGGGGAAAGACTGTTGATAAATAAAAACAAAAACACGGCCTTCTGGGTAAAACAAATACCAACACGCTGTGCGGCTAGCGTTAGCTCCGGCGGTGCCTGTCGCCGGCGGCCCAGCTGCAATTCGTCCTCCGGGGCCTGTAGAGGGCGCCGCTGAGCTGCAGCCTGGGCCTGCTGAGCTGCAGCCTGGGCCTGCTGAGGGCCACCACCACCTTCTTCCCCCCCTTTGCCATGGAGAAGGCAACTTGAGAGCAGTCGTCGTCATTTTCGTTGTCGTTGTTGCTGTTGTTCTTGTTGTTGTTGTTGTTGTTGTTGCTGTTGTTGTTGTTGTTGTTGTTGCTGTTGTTGTTGTTGTCATTGTTGCTGTTGTTGTTGTTGCTGTTGCTGTTGTTGTTGTTGTCGTTGTTGTTGTTGCTGTTGTTGCTGTTGTTGTTGTTGTTGTTGTTGTTGTTGCTGTTGTTGTTGCTGTTGTTGTTGTTGTTGTTGTTGTTGTTGTTGCTGTTGTTGTGAGTCGTGAACCCTCCTGTTGTCCTTCTCTCCCCCTTTATCTCCCTCCCCCTCTTCCCCTCTCGCTCCCCCACCCACCGTATCCCCACACGGCTTCAGTTGGAAGGGCTTCCTGGACTCTCCTGCAGAAATCTCTGCCTTCGCTAATGAACCATTAGCACAGTGATTATGTTTTAATCACCCTCAGAGGAAGGTGGTGGTGGTGGTGGTCGATGGGGAGGTGGTGTTGGGGAAGGAGGAGGGGGGGGAGTCATGGGGTGGTAGTGAAAGAGTAACTTCCTCCTGCCTGGACCTGTCCATGGTGCTGAAGCAGCTCTAGCTGGTATCAGAGGCCTGCCTGGACCTGTCCATGGTGCTGAAGCAGCTCTAGCTGGTATCAGAGGCCTGCCTGGACCTGTCCATGGTGCTGAAGCAGCTCTAGCTGGTATCAGAGGCCTTCCTGGACCTGTCCATGGTGCTGAAGCAGCTCTAGCTGGTGTGAGAGGCCTGCCTGGACCTGTCCATGGTGCTGAAGCAGCTCTAGCCCCACAGGGCCTGCCTGGACCTGTCCATGGTGTTGAAGCAGCTCTAGCTGGTGTCAGAGGCCTGCCTGGACCTGTCCATGGTGTTGAAGCAGCTCTAGCTGGTGTCAGAGGCCTGCCTGGACCTGTCCATGGTGCTGAAGCAGCTCTAGCCCCACAGAGGCCTGCCTGGACCTGTCCATGGTGTTGAAGCGGCTCTAGCTGGTGTCAGAGGCCTGCCTGGACCTGTCCATGGTGTTGAAGCAGCTCTAGCTGGTGTCAGAGGCCTCAGCAGTCGTCGTCAGCGTGCCACACCACCCACAGTCAGCTGGCAGCACACACTGGCACGCTGACATTTAACATTAAAGCCACAATCTGCAGCTTTTTAGTTTCCTTTTCCTTTTTTATGACGTATTGCTGGTCGGTTCCTGCTAACTGAAAGAAATTAGCCTGCTGCTTTTGCCCTGCGTTCACACGGACAGTTAGTTAGCAGGCTAACTCCTCTTCCTAAGACACCTAAGTCACCTCACCATAACTGCTCCCGGTGGTCAGGTGGTGCAGCTGCACCACCAGCTGTATATGAATGGGTGAATGTGAGGCAATCCTGTTAACCTTCCTGTTGTCCTTTGGGTCAAAATGACCCAACGCACTACTTCTTTGTGGCAGATAGAAGGCGCTAAACCTAATTATACAGTTTACACACACATATTATGTGCACTGCTGGCACAACAAGATGTGAGTTTGAAACCTGAGGACAACAGGAGGGTTAAAAGGCCTGAAAATACAAACATAAATACATAAAGAAATAAAGAAATAAAGAAAAAAATACACTAAGCACTGACAATAATGAGAACTACACAATCAGGTGGCGCCATCTTCTGGCACCATAAGGTAGTGCGTTTGAAAACCGAGGGCAACAGGAGAGTTAAGCACTTTGAGTGGAAGGATGGAAAAGTGCAGTCCATATGCAACACGCGTGTTGTTGCCCATGTGAACACGTGAGGATATTTTCCTGCCACTGTGTTGCGTTAACCCGTGTCACAACGATAAAAGGATGGTTAATGTCTGAGACTAGATGTCACAGTGGTTGTCCACTGTCTGGAATCCACCTTGTGTCTGAAATCAGTATTGCAATTTCAAGCTTGTATCCCCAGTGTCTTACCCATACAACTGTACTGTGTAACAGTGACACCAAATTATCTTGTCATTCTATAATCCAGCAACACTTTCTGATATAAAGTATCATGTTTTGTTTTACAGTGTTGGCCTACTGACCTCATTAGTGATTATAGTTCATGCCCGCCATAATGGTTCTAATCTCCCAGCCAGCAGCACAGCCCCCCCACACACACACACACATACACACAACCTTGTTTTGTGTGTACATGACAACACAATTGGTGAGTGTGCCTTTAACAACGAAACAGCACTTCATAGTGAGGAGGCCTGTCAATTCACCTCGGTGTGGTCCTTTACACACACATACACACACACACACTGTGTGAATGACGTTTCCATGACAGCGCAATCTCATACACAACCTGGGCTTATTGGGCCAAGTCACTTCGTGGCCCGTGGCACTAATGTAATTACAGCCTCTTCTTGCTCCGGGCCCCCGTCGCCTGCACGCTGAATGGAACCAGATCACATGACCATCTCCTGCCTGCTGAATGGAACCAGACCACATGACCCTCTCCTGCTGAATGGAACCAGATCACATGACCATCTCCTGCTGAATGGAACCAGACCACATGACCCTGCCTGCTGAATGGAACCAGATCACATGACCCTCACCTGCCTGCTGAATGGAACCAGACCACATGACCCTCTCCTGCTGAATGGAACCAGACCACATGACCCTGCCTGCTGAATGGAACCAGATCACATGACCCTCGCCTGCCTGCTGAATGGAACCAGACCACATGACCCTGCCTGCTGAATGGAACCAGATCACATGACCCTCACCTGCTGAATGGAACCAGACCACATGACCGCGGCCCGGTCCGATGGTGAGACGCTGCTGTCGCTGACAAAGTGCTTGAGAACAGGATCCCACTGGCTCCACGTGCTGTGAGGTTAACGCACACACACACACACACACACACACACACACACACACACACACACTAGCACGCATAAAACAATTTGACATGACACACACACACACACACACACACACACACACACACACACACACGCACACAGACAGTTGCTCTCAAAATTAGCTATGCGCACACACCGGCTAAAAGTGCCACAGGCTAAGCTACTCACACTTCGTGAGCATGGGAGATGTGTGTGTGTGTGTGTGTGTGTTTCATGTCAAATTGCTTTGGTAAAATTGGATTAACTCTTGACACTGAATCTGCAAGGTGCAATCGCACTGTCACAACAGTTTATTTAGATGTATAATAAGAACTCTGCTTTTAGGTAGGAGGCCCTTATTGTTTGAGACAAGCTTCTATTTCAACTAATTATCCACACTATATTTTCTGCATCTGGGGGAAAAAAAGTAAAATATGTAAATCCTCATTCATGAGGTGACTGTCTGCTTGTATTTGCATACTAAAAGACTGGATTGTGTCCTTTCACAGAAATAGCTAAAGTAAAAACCCAATCAGGATGCACATTGCAGAACAATCGGCCTATTGTTATGGCGGTGAATTAGAACGTCGGTGACCCTGAATGGAATGCATAAAGACATTTCACGAGTCCATGAAACCAATATGGGTGTCGTCAGTGTGGCAGTTGTGTTTTTATTCAACGACCTGGTTCACAAATACCCTCCTGTTCTCTCTACGTCAAGAGACCTTAAAGACGTCGTAAATCAAAGCCAATTCACGCGGTGTGCCCACATCACACAGCACTTTACGGGTTAGGTCCTCCAGCTGCATCCACAAACACCCCTTCTCTGAACCAACACTACCAAGCCTTACTTCAATACATTTTAACAGTTATGTTCCATTATATGACCTTAGTGTAGTAGCAAACCTTGCTATCTCACAGCGCTAGCAACAAATGACATGTACTTTCCCCATATGCCTTAATTTAATACATTTTGAGTGTTGTTATGTTCCATTAAATGACCTTAGTGTGCAGTAAGTAGCAAACCTTGCTATCTCACAGCGCTAGCAACACATATATGTCATTCCTCTACAGCTTTGGTGGAACTGCAGGAGTCAGCATTGTGTGTCTCTCCTCCACACCCACACATAAGAATACATCCTCACATCCCCCTGGCAGGTATGGCTTACTAGGCACTAAGTGTAAAAGCCTCATTTGTTTCTTTGTTTGTTCTGCCTGTCAAACAAAGTATTTTACACAAACACACACACACACACATATACAGTAGATTTATATTTGGTATGTACAGAAAATAAACACTTAACCCTCCTGTTGTCCTTCAAGTCAAACTGACCCAACACACTAGCTTTTTGTGGTAGATAGAGGGCGCCAATCCTACAAGGTGTGAGTTTGAAACGCAAGGACAACAGGAGGGTTAAAATGCACAAAAAACAAAGAAACATAAATAAATAATTAATAAACACATAAATAAATACACACAGCACTGACAATAAAGAGATCTACACAATCAGCCACAATCAAGTGGCGACAAATAGCATTTCTGTTAGTTCTGTGTGTTCGTTTTGTAGTCCCACCACACACAGTCATCCTGACTTACATCTGTTGTCATGCTGAGAATGAGTTTCACTGTGACATTCAATTTAAGCACATACATTTTCCTGCGTATTATTATTAGTATTAGTATTAGTATTAGTAGTAATAATAATAATAGCTAATGGCTTAGGATATCTTAGAAAATAATTTTTTTCTACTTCTTCTTTTAAGTGACTCTGGAGCCTCACTGGAACCAAACACACCTGTTTCCCATGATGTCCCTGGGGCCCTGCATACGACTTAAACTGCTAACAAGCACAGATTACACTGGAGACTAGCAGCTCCATGGGCTCCTACACCTCATGATTGTATGAAGAGAGCTGGGCCAACATTTTGCTTCACTTTGCAGTCCAGATGTGCCGAGCTGCAGACGGATGGTGACGGCTAGGGGCGTGTCTGAACATGCTGACACAGTCACCAGACCACCAATCACCAAGCAGTATATGAACCCAGCTCACCAGTCACTTCCTGCCAGGTTGTTCTGGTAGCCACACTACAGAGCGTGACAGCCTCCTGTCCCTTGTCCGGCCTCCCTACCCAGAAGTCAACCGCTCCGTGCGTCCTGAACCGCCGCCGACCGTCTCGCCAAGCTTCCTGTCTCCGGGTACGTCTACGTGTGAAGGCATCTACAGCCTGAGGAGCTTTGCTCATGGTTGTCTGCCTGTCTGCCAATTGTCCGGATAGATCTCTACATTAAAAGTATTATAAATTATTCCAATTGTCCATCGCCTGTCACTCTGGGGGTTGACACACCAGCGCATAGCATAACACCAGACTCCTTAAATAGGTAACGACAGGCTTTAAATATAGACTTCCTTTAATAGATTGTATATTCTATATACTGTGTATATATAATATACTTATTCAGCAAGAATGTCTGCTATTTCTCCTAATGCTTTAATGAAACAATTTGGAACAGATCAAGGAATAAAGCACAGAGCATTTGAATTATTATTATTATTATTATTATTATTATCTGTCTTTGTATGGTCTGCGTTTGTGTAAATATTTCATTTTACATTTATTTCAAAGCCAGTTGAATAACAACCAGTAATTAGTTGAAATAAATCAAAGGGTAATTTGAACTGTATTGCCCTTTCAATGTTTTGAAAAACAGCTTTAATTTCCTTTCGTGTCATTCTAACAATGAGTGCATATTGACATGATGCCCTGGTATTAGTATGCCATTGCGTAATCCCATTTTCTAATCGAACGCTCCGTTTGTTTTGTGTTGTTTGCTTCTTAAAATCCAACAGCTAACACAGCAGCGCACTGCAGAGCTCAGATCAGTGGGGTTCCACCCTCCCACAATATAGCTCTTGCACTGCAATATTAATGTATGCATCCACTGAGTTTCAATTAAGAAAGGCGGCTGTCTCCTTCCATACACTTGGAGCCCAGCCAGGCCCGCGCCCCCTGTTTGTCAAGCAGGGGGTGAGCAGACAGTGTCTGGGAGTCAGTAATGCAGAGCCAAGCCACTGAGGAAACATAGCTGCAGGCTCCTGTCAACAAATGGGGGGAATTTGTCAAAATGTGTAACGTTGGCTTGATAAGAAAGGCTTTTGTGTCTTGTTGAGTTGCTGATGCGTGTGTGTGTGTGTGTGTGTATGATTTCTATATGCTACATGCATCGACATTTCTCAGGATTATTCGGAGCATGACAACAATATGCTATGGTCTGTGTAAACAGCATTTTCTGATTTCCTTTTCTGATTAAGATTAATATTCAGGGAGCGACATAGGAATATTACAGGAAGGGTAAAACACTGCATGTGTCGTGTGTGTGTGTGTGTGTGTGTGTTTGTATGTGTGATGGGTGTGTTTGAGGGGGCGGCTAGGGAAGATGTATGTCGATAGTGAGAGCTGTGTGTGTGTGTGTGTGTGTGTGAGGTGGAAGATGTATGTCGACTGTGTGTGTGGACAGTGAGAGGTGTGTGTGTGTGGACAGTGAGAGGTGTGTGTGTGTGTGTGGACAGTGAGAGGTGTGTGTGTGTGTGGACAGTGAGAGGTGTGTGTGTGTGTGTGTGTGTGTGGACAGTGAGAGGTGTGTGTGTGTGTGTGTGTGGACAGTGAGAGGGCTATTTGTATTCCGGTCAGGCCTCCTTCTCTCTGCCACCCCGGCGACGGTGTAATGCGTTTCTGGGAGCAGCATCTGTCATGGCAACCCCCCGGGGTTCCCCCCCCCCCCAAGGATCCCAGGTGAGGCTGACTCCACCAGGGGCGGTGTGTGGACACATCCGGAACCGTGTAGAGCCCCTGTGCCCATGACACTGTGCCAGGGGTAGAGCCCCTGTGCCCCTGACACTGTGCCAGGTGTGGAGCCCCTATGCCCCTGACACTGTGCCAGGGGTAGAGCCCCTATACCCCTGGCACTGTGCCAGGGGTAGAGCCACTGTGCCCCTGACACTGTGCCAGGGGTAGAGCCACTGTGCCCCTGACACTGTGCCAGGGGTAGAGCCCCGATGCCCCTGACACTGTGCCAGGGGTATCGAGGTTGAGGCGACTGCCAATGGGGAGCTAAAGACAATGTTGACTGACAGATGACTGCAGTCAACATTTTGGGCGGGAAATAAAAATAAAGTGATATGTATAATATTATATATTTTATATACAGTATGGGGCTTTTCCCGTGTGTGTGTGTGGGGGGGGGGGCAGTGTCTATTTATAGGAGCCCCCAGAATGCACAGATGGAGTATTATGGGCTTTATAAGATACGTTTTTCTAGAAGAATGGACACGCACATCTTAACTCTATGCCAAGCTATAAGATGCAGTGCTGTGAATACACCATAGTGTATGCTGGAGCATTGGGCTTTTATACTGCATTCCTTTTAATAATTGTTATTAACTTTAGTAATTGTAACGTGCTATTAAATGACCTCATTATAGCAGCAAACCATGCTATCTCAGGGAGCTAGCAACAAAGAGTATACATACTTTAATTCTACCTTTGATGATACTGGGGAAGCAGCGTCAATTTGCAGATACAAATCAGAAAATAATTTTGCCGTTCGCTTATCATCCCCAGCTGTTTTTAATTGCTCCTGGGAATGCTGACACATAATATGATTACTTGTCATATTCTGCACTCCACTCTCTTTTTAATTGAAAGAAAACCGGCATTTAATTACCAATTGACCAAAAGGAAATTAGTTTTATTGATTTGTTTACTGGTGAAGAAAATTCCTCTATGCATGTGCAGCTCAAAGAAATGAGTGTGAAGTATAACAATGCTATGATGCTTCTGTCGTAGGAAGGAATACGTGACAAATGTGTTGTTTTATACCTGCTCAAACTACTACAACTACACGCATCAAAAATATATATATAAAACACCTGTTTTTGTTTACATTTTTCATGAGCAAAAGATATAAAACTCTTCTGCAAAAAAAGATGTATATTGCTTTCAAATGTTGTTAAAATGTGTGTTAGTATGCATTTTACCTTTGCCAAGATAATCGATTCAACTAACAGTTGTGACATATCAAGATGCTGATTAAACAAAATGATTAACCCTTGTGATGATAATATCGTATTTGGCCACACGGCGGCGCCATCTGATTGTGTATGATTTTAATTTTTTTATTTTTTTATTGTCATTGCTGTGTGTATTCATTTCTTTATTATTTCTTTATGTATTTGTGTTGTTTTTTCGTGCCTTTTAACCCTCCTGTTGTCCTCGGGTTTCAGACACACACCTTGTTGTGTCAGCAGTGCACATCATATATCTGTGTAAGCTGTAGAATCAGGTTTTACGTCTTCTATCTGCCACAAAGAGCTAGCGATTTGGGTCATTCTGACCCGGAGAATATCATGAAGGTTATATTGATATTGAGGACTTAGAGAGTCCTCAGTGGAACTCTATGGGAGAAGTACCAGAGACAATATATAGAGGAGACAGACCACTTAGAGAGGCCTCAATAGAACTCTATGGGAGAAGTACCAGAGACAATATATAGAGGAGACAGACCACTTAGAGAGTCCTCAATAGA
>JAODUG010028616.1:0-13244 GCA_027564795.1 Aphredoderus sayanus
GACCCAAATCACTAGCTCTTTGTGGCAGATAGAAGGCGCTAAACCTAATTCTACAGCTTACACAGACATATGATATGAACTGCTGGCACAACAAGGTGTGTGTTTAAAACAAGGACAACAAGAAGGGTAAAAGGCATGACAAAACAACATAAATACATAATAATGAATACAAAAAAATACAAACAGCAATGTCATTTGAAAAACACACAAATCATACACAATCAGATGGCGCCACCGTGTGGCCAAATACGAGATTTCTGAGTACATCGCGAGGGTTAAATACATACACAAACATTAATTCAATGGTTCTAAAGTTGCATCTTATTATATAAACATATTCAATACTATGCTCAAAACAATTCTCTCCCAGAATAAAACGAATACTGAAAACTGTTGGTACACGTTTCATATAACCCCAGTAAATTAAAATTGCCATCACTACCAAGCTCCCCAGTGAAATTGGATTATAAGATTATAAGGTAGTTAATGTGTTGCAATAATATACAGGTGAGTCTCTGTTCTTGTCATGGCCTGTGTAAGCATACAGTAGTTCACAGGCATTAGTCCAGGCATCAAAGCAAATATGGCTCCTGCCAATTGTGGTCTCACACTTATTTTGTGAGACTTTTCTAGGAGAGTAGTCTCCTAGAATAGTCTTGATGTTTTAAGGAATCAAGGAGAACAGACTGGTATCATAGCACAAATATGGCTCCTACAATAGGTTTTGTATGTCTTCAACTCACAATCATCATCTGTGTGCAGTTTGGCTTTTAGCTTCTCCATCTTCCTCTCATCCCGCAAAAGTGTCCTATCCTTTTTCAATGTGCCCATTCCATCTTCCTTCTTCTCCTCCACCACTTCTTGAATAAGTGAGTATTCCTCATAGTTTGTGATGCCTGAAGAGAAAACCAACATTTTGCATAAGCAGGGCTATAGAAAAGTAAAAAAAACAGTGAACACAAATTGGAGCTGCATGTCTGAATAAACATGGAAAAATGTTTATTAAATAATTATTTATACCTCCTAAATTAGGTGACTTGACACCAAAACCTTATTTAAAATGTATGCTTCTACTGTAGGTTTATGAACATATGTATGCTTTTTGCACCTCTATTTTTACTGGAATCTAACAAGTATCTGTCATAAAGCGAGGAATAAGACAGATGCTATAGGTAGGTAAATGGCAACGCTTCTACAAATGCTTACACTAAATATTTGCATATCAATACCTGCCTGTTCGCTAACATAACAAAATGATATGACCAGAAAACTGATTTAAAACTGTGCTGCATATAACTGGTGTTTCCTGCTGCATTATAATATTTACCTTTAGATCTACATCTAAAAACACACATTTCTGAAATCAGCAATTGTGTGACTTCATGACATCGATTATTTAAGGTGTTTAATTAGCATAGGAACATATTGACTTTATGCAACTACAAAGACAGCTGCATCTAAATCCATATACCAACCCACTCACTAACGCCAAATAGAAAACGTATGCCCCAGTTCGTGGTATATGTTAGGCATGTGGCTATAGGGGAAGGACTAGACAGCTTAAGAGAGCTGTAGTGACAGGAGTAGAGAGGAGTGATAATCACTCAGCACTCCAACACAGGTTTTGAAGAAAAAAACAAAAGAAACTAACAATTTTGAAATACTCTTACAGTATTGAGCAAGGGCAATTGTCGAAACAAATTGAGAAAGCAAAAATTGGGTACAGGGCCTACCTATTCTACTGCAGATTGTCACAAGCAGTTCTCCAACTGTTTTGGAGTCATCCACCATGATAGTTTTAACAGCCCCATCCAGCATTTTAATCTTCTGAGGCCTCTGTTTCTTCTTGTATTCAAGGATGTCCTGGAGCCCACAGCGAGAGAGGAAAAAAGGGAAAGGGACACAATGAAAGAGGAGCAAAAAGAAAGAAAAAGAAAGAAAGGAAGAGGCAGAAAGAAAGGAATGCATGAAGCAAGAGGGATTCAGATGGAGAAGAAAAAAATAAAAACAGCTAGAAAGGAAGCATTGAGAATGATCAAATGCACCCAGGTTGCATGGAGAGAGGAGAATGGAGGGCAGAAAACCTCATTTAACGGCTGTCTATTGCACTGCCAGTGCCTCCCCAATACAACAATGAGGGGAGATTTGGCTCAGAATAATCAGTCACAGTCATGGTTTCTACCTGACTTTCATTTTGGGGAATTGAGCAGAAAATATTTAGAGCTGGATATGCAAACACAAATGTAATGAGAGGGTGCTTGGGTAGTCAAGATTGAAAACAAAGAGCGATCAGCCTCGTAGACTATGGAATGAATCCAGTGTGAGAAGCTTAGGCTTTCCTAGTATCACCATAAACTACATTTTATAGACTTTTTAATGTTGTTAGTCAGACATTTTTCACCTAGGTGCTGCCTTTATGTTCATAATGATGATAATAAAAACACTTGAGATTCAATAACAAAACAGATTTACATATATGTATGTTAAATTTTCCTTTTTTATGGTTCAACTGCACACATTAACTAGGAAGTAAAAGAGGCTAACACGTACAATGCAATACAGTAACTATAGCCAGTTGATCAGCTCCCCCTCCCACATAGCTGAGATTACATTGCCAACAGGACCCATGCATCACCGAAAATGGCACAATACAGTAGTCTTTATGTAATGGTCTTCATGTAGTCCCTCACATTACAATTCAACAGGGCTGTAGCATACAGCACCCCATCACATATAGATCCACGGACATACAGTACAGTAGGTTTCCAGTTACAGTAGTTGCAGCAGTGCATACCATCCAGACATAACTGCATGCTACAGACAGACGTGCAGACTGTCTTACCCCATTGCGCAGCATGTAGTAGTCAAGTGTTCGTCCAGACTCCAGCCATATGCCTTTACGGGGGTCTTCATCGGAGAGGAAGAGACCGTAGTCTGAGGCTGTTCAATAGTGGGAACACAGGAAAACATTACAGTGACGATGACATCAAGTAATTTGATTAAAAATTGCAGATTGAACAGTAAGATGGGAAAGTAGACACAGAATCAAAGTAGACGCATGTACTTCCAAATGGTATTAAAGCAGTATTTACAATTATATTAACCTTTAATAATATGACCATTTTAGTTTGTATTCAATCGGAATACACCTAACAACAATAATTGATTTAGTACCTCACATTCTTGATTGCTTGAAGAACAAATGTGCTGCCATCCCTTTACTGAAAATGTAGCTGAATGTACCACATTTCTGATACAATGCATCTGGTAGGCGATCAAAAATTGAAGGGGCAAGAAAACCAACTAAAACTCAAAAAACGCCAATGTATCAGAAAAACATTACAGCTACATTCTGTGAAGCAATGACAGTAAAACTTTATCCCTCCAGCATCCCAGCCTGTGAGAGTATTCATTTATTTGCATCACTGTATCCTCTCAACTATTTTTGTTCTTTATTTTTTTATTTATGTTTGTCTCCCTCCATTTCCCCCACACCAAGAAGGCAGAGCTGACCCTGTCCAGTCTGGGCCTCAGGAACTCTCTCTCTGATGATCCTGCAGGCATCATAGACCGCAGTGGAGGGCTCAAACTGCATCGTCTTCACTACGTTGCATTGGCGAATGCAGATCTTGAGCGATAACGCCACCATCTTGGCGTGTGTGGGGGTGCAGCTACACCTGATAGGGTGGGGAGAGAAGTGGACCAGAAAGTTCTGTTTACAGAGCAGCCCACCAATGTCAAGCCTTGACGGCAGCGTGGGAACACAGACAAATGGCCAATGTGGCGACAAGACATATCCAATTTAACATTTATACCCAACAGTTACTTCTAAAAGCTAGATCCTTTGTAATATTCAGAAGGGAAGAATGTTAAATCCAGTGAGGCCAATGCTATACTAAACCAAGCAGTCCAAAAGAAATTAATCATGTTTTGATCCATTTGTTGTCTGTTAAGTGATGAAAGATAACATAAATGAGAAAGGAAAACAAGAGATGTTTTTCTTAGTAAAGGAACCACGAATAAAATAAAAAAGGTTAGGGTCAAGGGTAGGGTCAAAACGCTAAACAACAATACAGTATAGAGCTTTTTTTTATTTTCTTCATTACCTTGCACACACTTTTATTGACAATGATGACTTTTCTACTACTATGGGAAGAAAAGAAGGAATGAAATAGGAATTTCGAAGAGACTACTGGAATTATATGAATCCTTACTATTCTAAAGAACTTTAGCACACTGCAGCATCACAGCCTTTGTTGGGTATTGAACACTATTTTAAATACAGAAACTAGTCCTGGTCCCACATTGACAAGTGATACACTCCTCCAGAGTAGCATTTACTGTGGATTACCATGTAGTTGACTGGCAGAAGTGCAAGATCACCCACCAGTCCCCCAGCTCAAGTATACAGCTTTAAAATAGAATTTAAATGGAACAATCTATTCCAAAAGCAAAAGGTACTGGACAGCTTTTAATTCTCTTTTTTTCTTTTTCTTTTTTTACATTTGAGCTGACCTGACGGGTGCCATTTTATTGCATTGTAATCCTGAATTGTTAACCAAGATTTTACATGAAAATTAATACAGAATATCAAAGCCTTGGAAAATAAGATAAATAATTATAAGCATATAGCATAAAATTGAATGTGAACAGTAATTTAATGCCCCACAATCTACAACTAACCTCTTGCGAGCTGTGTTCAGAACTCATTTGATGTTCTGTAATGTTCACTGAGTTCCCCATGGCACCCCTAGTGGTTTGCTATTGCACCATTATAGGGAGCTGGTTGTGCTTAGGCCTAGCCTGAAGCAGTCCACAGAAAAACATGGCTTGGGCGAAAGTCATCCTCCAAACAGTGCTCCCCCTGTCTGAGGTCACCGTGAACAACACACTGCCCCTCTGTGCCAGGGCTTCAAGGTGAGAGGTCAGGAAGTACTTCCTCATTTACTCCAGTGGCTTTTGACCCTCATAGCAATGTACAGAATCGGGTTTCTATGCAAGATGTGTTCTCAAAATGATGGTGAAGAGGACCCTTCCAAGTACATGGTGGGAATCTGATATAGCTGCCAGATTTTAGACTATAGAACCCATAAAATGACAAAATATTCTCAATATTCAATCTTTACAATCTGGAGACACTATTGATTGAAACAAATGTACTGCATGAAGCATAAATATATGTACCAAGTGGTCAGAATGCTAAAACTAGACATCATGGAAGGGTAAATCCACTGAATTGTATGGTTTTAAAAGTAAAACTTTAACAATTTTCTCTCAGAAACAGTCATAATAAAAAGAAAAAAAAAGAGGGTAATCCCATTTTATTAGGTACTAACCACATTAGGCTATTAGGCATTCTAAACACCAATCTAAAAAAGTATAGACAACTGCATCCTAGAGATTTGATGTTTAAGGACACCCAGAGTGAATACTGAAAGTGGTTGGAGTCAAGACAAATAAAAGTCTAACACTAAATAGCCTATCTGAGCAGTGAAGTATCCTTAAGGTATAGTAAGCTAACCCATTGTCAAATTCCCCATATATCTCACAGTCCACCATTTTACTGGTTTCTGTACAGACTAGCTCCGTAAATAGGAACACAAAGTGCAAAACACCACTAACAACAATACCTTAGCTTTTGCAATGCATTTCCAATGTGTATGGCAGAACTTTTGAGGGACCACCCTATGCCGTTGAAGCAGAGTTGTTTTTGTTTTGAGATTAAGAATAACTTATTTTACCTTTAAAGATAAGTTATATTCATGACATAGTACAATTTACAGTATCCCTAATGCTGTGTCTGAAAGGAAAAGTGTGATAAGAATCATTTTGTGGATAGAGTGACAAGAGGAATGGTAACCTTTACAGAATTTATTAATCCACAATGGTTAAAATAATGATTCTCTTGTTTGTGAATCTGAAATGCCCAAAAATCATGATAGTTACTGTCCTGGATTTTTAAGACGTTTAGGACCAGTACCCTGGTCAGAGATTCTGTCTAGATGCAGCCTAAAATGTCTAACTCTTAGTGCATACAGTACATTTGTTCCAATAATTTACTTTGAATCACTTCTACCATCAACAAAACATGGCCACACAAAGAACAGAAATTAGATTAGAGATGAGAGGAAGAGATGAATAAGGGCTGACTAATGCTTTGCGGAAATGGATAGTTCCTACTGCTCTCAAGCATAAGGATCTAAATAAACGCAAGAACACTATTCTACAGCTCATATGGACATGTTTTAATGGATATGTGGGCAGAGAGCTTGCCAAGAACACAGCATCATGAATGCCACTAATGTTTCTAACACAATGAACAAATCAATCACGCAGCGCAATGAAAAAGATGAGGTGAAGTTCATTATTTCATAGTGTGGGCAGACTTCAATGACTTCAGAGAGGACAATAAAGAACAATTCATCCTGCCACAAACGTTTCAGGGCAAAACAGAACTGTACTGTCCTCAAACAAGCCAACCACTGTATTCAACACTTTACAACAAAACATATCTGTTCTGGTCCAAGAAATCCCATTTGTTGTTTGTAAGCACTCCCTTCGGTTTATCCACTGTTAAAGGCAAATTATCCCGATATGCTGGGCTGACTTTGGATATAATTATTGTACTTTAATGACATGTGCGCTCATTCACAAAGCCAGGGGCATGCAATGCTGGCACATTTGTGATGATATCCCAGTATGATGCAATTCTGTACATACACTATTGTTGTATACAATTAAACAATGTCAGACTAACCAAAAGTAAGCATTAATATAAGATGATGGAATGGTTTAAAAGTGGCAGAACTTCAAAAAGGTTACATGGTGGTGGTGTACAGTATATTCACATACGCATATCAAGTAACAACAGGACAAAAAAAAAAGTGATAGCCTACTGTACACAATGGGCTTCTTTGATATAGAATATAGGCTGTAGGCATATTCTACTGTACTTGTGGAAACTGCCTACCCTAAATAACAAAAGGCTGTTACATGATACAATGTGTAACATGAGATACTGTCGAAGGTGCGTGTTAAAGTGAGTCAGAGCCCAGTGTGACAGACACGGACAGGCGGACAGTGTCACAGTCAGCAGAGACAGACAGGGCACACCCATGTCAGACAAGACATGATATAGTAGTTCAAGAGGCAGCAAACCCAAGGAAGGAAGGAAGGAAGGAAAGAAAGATTCAACAGGGAACCCCATGTCAGACAAGACATGCTATAGTAGCTCAAGAGGTAGAAAACCCAAGGAAGGAAGGAAAGAAAGATTCAACAGGGAACCCCATGTCAGACAAGACATTCTGGTAGAAGACATGAGCAAGATGATGGAACAAGGAAGGAAGAACTGGGAATGAGCAGGCCTGGTTACTGTACACAGAGAGACAGAGACAGAGAGAGACACTATAGGCTAGATATGATCCAATACATCAATAAGGCAGCAATGGGTGCTGGAAATGAGCAGGCCTGGTTACTGTAACATGGCCTCTGCATCAATAGAACAAGCCCATAACTCTGACTGGCCAATTGCAGAGGAGCTCTGGGATAAGGCTACAGAGAGCAAATTCAATACAAGCACCAGCAAACGATAGACCCGTCCATATCCACTGCAAGGCAAAACAAGGCAAGCAAGCATTCAGGAAAAAGATATAATATTACGCAACAAAACTAACGTATTCTCACACAATGAGTTTGCATTCATGGTTTAGATCAATATCCTATAGTGTAGTTTGATTTGTTAGCATATGTATACACTCATGAAGGCTCAATGGCATCTAAAATGGTGGAGTTGACAACAGTTCGACAAAATAAGGTCAGATGAAATGGGGGAGCCAAAACAGTGCAGAGCGGCTGTATACATAATGGGTAACTGAATACGCATAACTCTCCTGTTGTCCTCCAAGTCAAACTGACCCAATGCACTAGCTCTATGTGCTAAGTCGAATTCTACAGCTTACACAGACATATGATGTGCACTGCTGACACAGCAAGGTGTGAGTTTGAAACCCGAGGGCCACAGGAGGGTTAAAAGGCAAAAAAAGAAAGAAAGAAAGAAGGAAAGAAAGAAATACACACAGCACTGACACTAACGAGAACTACACAATCAGGTGGCACCATCCTATGGCATAACAGGGGTGTGCGTTTGAAACCCGAGGACAACAGGAGGGTTAATATATATAGTTATATGGTTAAGAGCCCCTGTGTGAACCAGTGACCTTCCACAACCCCAAAAGAACTGCTCTAGCTCAGTGGTTTCCAAACAGATAACATCACAGCATTATTGAATTCGCAGAACAGAATACGACCTACACAGTAGTAAGTTTCAATGGCACGTATCCTTTTTTGCTATAAGAGCAGACCTTGTACTGTGGCCACAAGTGAACAGGCAATCCTGGCCATCTCTTAGCGGTCACTAAACAAATAGGCAAGCGCACACACAGTACACATACATAGAGCATCAGTCACGTAAATACACACACACACACACACACACACACACACACACACACACCTTAAAAGGAAGCAAAATGCGGTAAATAAGTCTTTTTAGAAGTGTTATAGGTCATCTTGCTGGCGGTAAAGTAGGGTGACAGACCACTACCTCCTCAGTAGGGCCGAGACTGTGCCTTGTGTCCGTATGATAGTGTGTATAATGAGTGCGTGTCTGTCAAAAGGCTGAGTCCAGGTTACACATCTGTCAGCAAGCATGTCCTTACAGGTGTAGAAGAAGGGACACAGTCTAGCCAACACAAAAAAATAGCTCCTTTATGGGGGGGCGATTGGAGGGGTTAATACTGTAAAGAATAGTGAAAGAGTGCTCTGCCACAAAGTAAGTAAAGACTGCTTGTCGTGAGAGTAGATTTACAGACATTAAATTTACTGTAATGTTCCATGGACCAACCCATTCCCCAACCCATATAATTTAGATGTCACTATAAATGTTGATCTATTGTCTTCACATTCAAGTAAAATTGAAGTCATGGATTTATTTGTCAACGTTTTATTTCCTTTGCATCCCACGATGGCATTTAAAAATCACCATCAATACTTGCTGCAGATTGCCACAGACTTCTGTTAGCCAACACGTTGCCATGGTAACAAAATATGCCTGTGAACTGGCTCAGATCAGACTTTCTAAAAGCCAACAATGACAAACAGTAACTCGCTGACAATTCCAATACTTTCAACTATAAACCTAGGAAACTAGAAAGGAGAAGGAGTCATTACTCTGAGGACATAGATGGGTACTATCGATAATGCTCCCGAGTATGACTAAGCATGCATGGTGCATTTTTGTTCTTTGACATTCTATGTTTGAGCCAATAATTAATGCATACCCACAAAAAGCAGCCTCGCTTCAAGCACTAAAATGTATAGCAGACATCAACATGGTGATTGACTTATTGTTTTCAAGTACCAACTAGCATTCAACTATATGCAGTATATTCAACTTACACCCCCCCCCTTTCCAAAAAATAAAAAAATAAAAAAACTCTAATCCTCTCCACCAACCTTGCAGTACTATACATTACACGTAGGCACAAATAACTGCCATGACAGCCAAGGAAGATGAAAATGTCAACTACGGGAAAAGACACTGCCCTTGATATACGGGTATAGCAGTGGTTTTAAAACTTCTTGAGCCACTTTGTCAATGGATATATAGCATGGTCAGAGGCCAAAAACATAAATATAAAAAACACTAAAGTAATAAATCAATTTCAAAATAATCTTGTGACCCAAAATAAACCTGCAACCACATTGGGTGGGTCCTTCTGACCCCCAATGAATAACTACTTGGGTATAAATGTATAATTTTTAGTTCTACATAATAACTTGGTTTTGCCACCCTATAATCTTTTGACTTGAATTGAACATACTATTTCACTAGTTGCAATGTGTGTCCTCCCACAGATAAAACCAGTTTAACAAAGTTAAATCTCAGCCATATTCTATGACAGCAGGAACTGAACTACAGAGCTCACAGCTCTGCACCTAAATAGCAGCCCATGAGAGTCTAAACCCAATAGCAGTCAGGATTCCTGATTATAAATTCGAGAAAACCTTAAAATGGAGTTTTTATTAACATTGTAAAATATTCCTTCCTCATAATTATTTAGTCATGGAAGGCCTGCTGTTAGAATTTACTCTAAAAAAGAAGGTAGATAAGAAAATCCATTTGAGCTACAGTACCAACTTCACATCACTACACATAACACAGACGTGTGCAGTACAACAGACAAACACACAGCACATTTCAATCTGCCTCAAAGTTGAACTTGGCATATCCATAGATGATTCTTTAAAGAGAGAGAAGAGAACAACAAGCATACACAAAAGTGAGCGATTGTTACATCGCCTCATACAAAACATCAATCTCATCTTTAAAACACAAGTATGAGTCAGCGTTTAACAGTGCTTTTAGCATATCAAGATAGAGCTGTTGTTCTCAGTTGTAGGGACTGCAAGAAAGGTAAACTAAAAAGATGATATAAAAACAGCTTCAGAAAAGCCAGCCGGTGCTACATAACAAAATCAGCAGCAGAACCAATGTTGTACGCACTAGCTTAGAGGCTCATAAAGCTTCTGATAAAGCGCTTTACCATGCCTCAGCTTATTAGTTTCAGTAGCTGGGTTTACATGGAGCCTAATATTCTGATTATAATCAATTTATAAAGCCCAAACCGAATAATAATACTCTATATACACACACTTCACTCAGAATAGAAAGGCCCAAACCGATTTAAAATTCAATCTGTTGCAACATTTTCATAAACCGTACAATAAAAGCGGTACGACTCCATAACTTCTTGGCTGTGTTTTTTCTGTGTATATCCCTCAGTCTTAAACTTTTACTTATTTTTTTGTGAATGTAAAATTGAGTGGAGACAAGGCAATATTCTGCACAGATACTGTACAAAGTATGTACAAAGCAATTGTTACACAAATTAAGGGATTGGGAGCTACGATGACTTTATCTGGAGCCATAAATCCCTCCACCAGTCCACTAAACTTTGTGAATAATCGGCATGTCATCCGTAACTTTAGCTTAAATTCAAGATCAAGAAGAGTAACTCTTCTAAATGGCCAATGGGTGGCCAGCGGGTATATTCCGTGGAATAGCCCTGCAGTGAGTATGCCTCACTCCCCAACACCTTAAAGACGTTCTAGCAGCTGAATTTAACCTTCTTGCCAGCACACCAATTCTGAGTTAGAGTCCGAAGGGCTTCCGAGTTGATGCCCATGCAGAATCAGTTACATTATAGAATGTATAGCATGTTACACAGCTATTCAGAATAATGGCCTGGGTGCATTTGAACACCAGACCATATTAGATTACTTCCCATGTAAAATGTAACCAGAAACCTTTCATCAGAAGATTAAAATTAGGGACGGACCAATATATTGACCTTACCATCGGTATTAGCCGATATTCCCTTTTTTGAAAAACCTAAACCATCACGCCTCAAGCAGTCAAGTCACTCATAAGGCCACCAAGTCAGAATTCAATAAAATCAATTTTGCACTTGACCATCATGGCTGAATCATGTACCCGTGGGCGGCCAATGGATGGCCAGCTAAACATAGGTAGCTTGTGTCTTAATGTTTTACATTTCATGTATAGATTCAGGTGCGTAGTTAATGAATACCATATAAAAATGCAGGCTAATCATTATATCAGCCTTTTCAAAGTTGTTGCTTTCCATCTCTCTCGCTCTCTCTTTGAGTGCTAACCAAATCTACAAATCACACATTTTGTATTTAGCAATAACTCTAAAAAGAATTTGCAAAAACATTTTCACCACAGGATGTGATGACCAAGTTTATAGAGGCAATATATTTTTTATCTCAGCTAGAACAGACAAAAGGTCAGGAAGTGTCATCATTTTGTTGTAGAGCTTTCTTCAGGAGCAAGAAAAGACAACACATAAGCTATAACAATATTTGTATAACAACATACCAGACAATACTGTCTCACACCAGAATATTAGTACAATATCACTCAGCTTGTCACATTAACAAGAGCTGCATGGATAAAAACTTTAGAAGTGGTAAATCAATTAGAGCGCGTCATGCTCTCAGGTACACATATCGGCGTAGAGTAGAGTTTTCGCCCTTGTTGTAAAGTAACATGGGCTGGTGGCCTGTAGGGGTGAATGTAATTAATCTCCTGGGTTACAAAAGCACAATGAGAAAATGCAATCAGAGTCAACAACGATCAACTAGTGGAATGAAATGTCAATGGGGTTGGGGGGAGGGGGAGGTTTGGGCAGGAAAAGTAATTGGTTTCTGGGAAACCGGATTTCTACACATTTTTCAGTTGCCATCACTGCTCCAACGTACTGCATGGCACACCACTCAGTCCACAGCTACAGTGATAGCCCACTGTTTGCAGAGGAGAGAGGACACGCGCATCACTTACCAGGAAAATGGCTGTCAGTGGCAGGATGGCGATGACAGTGTCAAGGAGCCGGGGTAATTGATATAGGCCACAGTGGACACAGACTGGGCTAGTCACCAAACTTCAGTCTAAAGCTAACAAGATGAATGATTAGAAGATATATAAATACTGTACATGCATTACTGTACACTGTGGTAATTATTACACATTTTAGTCTGTTTAATGTTACAAGCAGATTCAAATCTCCAGTTTTGACTGGAGATTTCGATCATTATTTTGAAAGATGATACTTTTCAATATTTTGAAGATCTGACACCACTACTGTAAATCGGACATGAACGACATCATCTCCTTTATTAGCTAGGCATGGCCTAGCACAGCTTGTTTTGGGGTATACAGTATACTTAACAGGCTAACCTCATCTTGTAAACCCCCAAATAATCCCTGAGAAATAGCAGTTCAGTAATGGTCCCAAAGCACCAGGCTTATCCCACTTCTCTTTTCCACCAACAGAACTTTAATGAATGGAGGAGGGCCGAGATGCTGACGAAGCAAAAGGCAAAAGTGACTGCCGCCCAAGTGGACCGTTGTTGGCACTGTTGTGTATAATGTGGGAACAGTAAATAAATTTGCACAATTACCAATCACAAATACAATTACTTTGCACACAAAACAAAACCTACTCATTCACCCTCAAGATAAAATGATCTATTCCACATATCCCAGTCATGTGCCTATACCCTTCAAACTCAGATTTAGTTTCTGCTACTGAAAGGAGCTAGCAACCCACAGATCAGGTATATACACAGCATTAATATCTTCATGTCTTTCTTCCCTTTAT
>JAODUG010028636.1:0-19472 GCA_027564795.1 Aphredoderus sayanus
AAGGCAATACCACTAGTAGAGTTCCCAGGGCTAGGACAGGCAAGGCAATACCACTAGTAGAGTTCCCAGGGCTAGAAAAAAAGTTCATTACTCATTAAAAACTGATGCGTCATTATGTCTAATAGAACATGTACCTCATAGCACATACTGCCCAGGCTTCAACAGCAGACATCTGCACTTGCAGTGTAGCAGTGCTGCGTATTGTATAATTACACTAAACCAGAAGCTACTGTAGCAATCTGCTACAGTGTTGTGAGGTCTATATCTAACAGTGAACAGACTTTCTGTCCAGTCAAATGAAATTGTAACTATATCACAAATCCGACTGCCCACATCATTAGGGCTGCTCGATTATGGAGGAAATTTCATACATACAAACACATTTTTTCAGTCACTATTATTTTGGTCAATTATCACGATTATGCCACTTACGATTCCGGTGCCTAAAGCAATACTTTTGTTAATCGCTGTAATTTGTAGACGGTCCCTTAGCTGTCAGAGCTCGGCACTCAGTCATTTGTATACGGCCCCTTACCTGCCAGGGCTCGCAAGTCATCTTTTTACTAAAAACATCTTGTATTTGGCCACCTGGCGGCGCCTTCCAATTGTGTATGATTTGTGTGTTTCATTTCATTGCTGTGTGTATTTTCTTTATTAATCGTTTCTTTATGTATTTGTTTTTCGTGCCTTTTAACCCTCCTGTTGTCCTCGGGTTTTAAACACACACCTAGTTGTGCCAGCAGTGCACATCGTGTGTGTAAGCTGTAGAATTAGGTTTAGCGCCTTCTATCTGCCACAAAGAGCTAGTGATTTGGGTCATTCTGACCCAGAGGACATCACATGGGTTAACTTCTGACGTCTTCCTCGGACACCATTTAGAATTTCCACATTACGCAGACCTGTCGTGTAGGTAGGCTCCCATGACAACTAGCTACAGAGTCTAAATTAAAAGGAATAAGAGGCAAGTGAAGCATACAGGAGAACATAGGCATATGATCAGTAACGTAATCAGCCAATATTAGACAGACCTGGTGTTCAATTGGTTCATCTCCGTTTAGAACCTTTTGCTTCAGGCATTTTAACCCTCGTTTCGCAGCAAGAGAGGTAAAATAAAAAAATGTTTTAAGTGGCACCAAAATGTGCATTCTAATTCGGTCCGGTAGATATTGATTGGCACCGGGTTTCGGTACCCAACCCTAATTTTCACTCGCGCAGATTTGATTTAAGTTGACAAGATGCATTATGCTGAGGACTAAAACCTCTAGTAGGATATAGCCTAGGAATCGACTGTCAACAGACTCCTATTTAAGCTAATTATTCCAACTTAAATAACGTAGACAAATATAGGGAACCCAACGGAAATTATTTTGAGTGAAGTTGTGTAGTTAACTGTAGTTGTATATGGTCCAAAACAGTGTGAATATTACCGTTATGATTATTTATTCTATTTAATTAGCTAGTGGTACTAGCTACAGTATTTATATCCGCTTGTGTCCGACACAGAAGATTAAGCATGTGACTAAGTATCTGCTTTCTCATTGGCTACTGCACAAAACTGCGCTTCAAAAGTATTGTGGGAGCGGGGTTAGTGGATGACATCTGTAAACTTTCTCTGCTGCAATGGTGTCCCTGCTCCTTTGCCACTCTGAATGCAGTAAATCATGACGTTCCCGACTCCACTACGCAGTCTTAACAGCGTTTGCAGTGCAAGCAGGGAGAGACCGACAGTGAAATATCAAAAGTATTTTCCAAAAAATTACAAAAATATTACGTTTAACCAATTTGTCTCTGGTACCGAGGGCAGTAACGTTAAATAAACTAGTCTTTTACCCTCGCACATCCCTACAATTAGTTATGGTTCACCTTTTTTTTTTTTAAATGAGCCCTATACGAAACGTAATAATCCTTTATTCTTTTATTGTTTTTTGATCGTTAGGAGCCGAAATCTAATTTTTATTAACTGCACAGCCCTATGTCACATTGATTCAAGCATTCAAGAGAGGCTCATCACAGTGAGTAATATGGACTCCTGTTATTTCAAACAACCTTCGACACCCCATAGAGCTCTCATGCTGAAGGACACATTCACAAGGACAGACAAACCACTGCTAAAGAGCGATGGCATTTTTTTGTTTTGTTTATGTATTCCACCGCAGAGTTAAATCGATCGCAATTTGACGCAAAATCCAGAGCAAACAAGCAACCTTTCAGTTACTAGTTTGTCTTCAACCAACCTCTGAATCAGTAGACTTCTCATGAGACACCCCGTCTACATAAACCAGTGTACACAACCAACCTGGGGATCTTTCGTAACCATCTCTCCTGGGGTAGGCCAGTTGTTGGCATCACCGAAATCTCCAACCTGAATACAAAAATGTTTCAAATACACAAAAAAACAACAACATTTGATTAGATTTAATACATTAAATCACCAGCCGAGGTTTAATATTACATCAGATGGGTTTGAGATCAGACTAACAAACCACTGTTGCACACAGCATGTGAAAGGTTTGTTTACTTGGAAAAATTGAATTTCTCTCTTCAGAGAAAGTGAGGAAGGTCAAGGTATGTTTACGAGTGAACCTTTTATGAACTTTAATCAGACAATGCTATGAAAAATGATCCTTGTATCGTTTTCCCCTTTTATTTCCCTACATCCCTAAACTAAAATGTGAAACATAACTCCAAAGAGATCTAACGTGGAAAGAGGAAGAAAAAAAAAAGAAAAAAAAAAGAGTTGTCAAAGATGAAAAGGATTTGCAACAAAGCACTTTTCTGTTACAGACATTCCATGCACACTAACTAGGCTGTGCCCACAGGACTACTACAACCCATAAAGTGTGGGAATTGTGAATGACATGCTTCAACAACTGCCTCACAGGTGTTCACTCTGAAGGTTAAACAAGGAACAGGTATTTGCACATCAGGAAGTGATGCAGTGGCGTTCAATTAGGCTTTTTGGTCTCTTGGAAAAGGCTGAACAAATTATGGTGGATTCCAATATGTTAATGGTTAAAATGTGACACTGGTAGTGACAAAACATCAACATAGGAAAAACTAGACAGTCATGCCACACACACTTACCTTTCCTCCACGTCTGGATCTAGGTGGGATGGCTGCTCGCACCACCTTGGCAGAGCCTGTAGAGCCAGTAGATTCTGAAGAGACATGAAGAGACGAGGTTACAAGGAACTCAGTACAAAGTCCTTCTTAGATTAACATTAAATTGTTATTTGGTTGGACTTACAAAACAGCAGATGTATGATAATATTTTAACCGCTGTTTCTATTGAATTAGATTTTATTATATACGCATATAGTACATTTGTCTGAATTTCAACTTGAACATTCAGCAGCTTCCCACAGGTCTCCCCAAAGTAATATTCATTGTGATGTATTGTTTCCATTAACTAAAATGAAGCCTGGCCTAAATAGCACACAGCAACAATGAATCAGTTTCGTCACCATTCTGCAAGTCATAGCTGAAGCACAATACGAGAGGAGAGCCAATACGAGCAGATGAGATCTGATCTGCTCATGGGTTGGGTTAATCTAACAGGAGCAGGGAAGGACCTTTATACTGGGTCAGTGTGGGTGCTGGCCAGTGTTAGTGTTGTAGCAAGCAAGGAGAAACAGATTGAGGAAATAATCATGGATAGCATTATGACAAATACATGCGACCAAACAGTCAACGAGGACTCAGAACTCAGAGCGCTATGGGAAAGTAATCAGTCTGATGGATTAAGACGCTAAAGAGGCTCATTAGGAAGCAGGAACCCTGGAATATGTATTTTCATATAGCTGAAAGTTGCTTTATGGCATTTTGTAGTTCTGCTTGCCACTTCATCTGTAATCGGCAATACATGGTCATCTGTTTTTCTTGACTTAAGTAAATATTTATTTATAGTAATACAAGTTGTCCTTGCATACATTTCTACCAAGCCATGTTATATTACAAGACAGTAGACACATAATATCTTTAATAAAAACTAGATTAATTACATTTAGTAACACTTAAATAATGAGTTACATTAGGTGTACTTTGTTATGGTAGCAATGCTGATTAGCAGACTTGGCAAAACTAGTTTATAGATTTGTCCAAGGTTTTAGAAAGAAAAAGAAAAAAAGTGCAACTGGCCCATAGACAGTTTTGACGGTCAGTTCCTCCAAAAGTTGTAATTGATCAGTGTTACAACAAAACCAAAGACTTCTTTTAGTTAACATGTTTAATCGTTTATTAAGTGCATCCTGTCAGTGTAGAACAGAAATACACCACAAATTAAGCATTGTCATGTAGCCTACTTGTCTGAATAAAACGCTGCATTTATAGTGCCGTGAATGTATTTTTTCCCTTAACTAAAGATGAGCTGTAATATAGAAATACTAGTCACTTTCATACAATAACAATATTACATTGAGAATTGAGCTACAGTAAACATGCTGTAGAAGTGTTAAAAAGTGATGTAATATTTTGAGAGTATAACAAACTTTTTTTTTTTTTACCAAATTGACATCATTCTCCTTTGTTGCAGAGATATTTATAGAATATATATATTCTATAAATATCTCTGCAGTTTAGCCTATATATATAGGCTAAACTGCTAGTGTTCTGGCCGTACTGCCTTGTATTACCACTTTGTATCGCAAGGAGCGAAGTCCATAACTGTAGCATTCAGGCTACCAACATGAGGGCCGCTTGTTTACCATCTGGCGCTTTGGAAGTGGAATATGTGGTGACGTCTCGGTCCGGCTCCTGCCACACGAGAGAGAATGCTAAACCCTAGTCGCGGACGTGACACTCTTCTCAAAAGCGAAATGAACTCGTCTGAATAGACTGTCCCCAGTCACCTGACTTATTTCACTGGTTGTCCTAGTCTAACGGAGTTACGTTTATTTCAGTAGGCTATTCGACAATTTCACATTCCATCGGAGTAACTATACCATCAATATCAACTACAAGTGTATGTATACTGTGTAGGCTACAAAGTGGAGCTATGAGGATGAGGGGCAGGATTGTATTGACTTCTTACGATAGCGGGTGGACACCACTACATTCTGGTGATATGCTGCCCCCTAACGGCTTGGAATGTGGAGTTTGAATTATATGGCTGGTCAAAACTACATAGCGCACATTTAAGGGACATTTCAGTTTGTTTTCACTGTTGAATAGTTTTGTTTTGTTAAGTGCAGGAACTACAACATCTTTCCAAAGTCAACAAGTAATGTGTTGTGTCGATATTGACCAAAATAATCGTGATTATGATGTTTTCCATAATCGAGCAGCCCTAAATGTAAAGGAGCATACCGTAATGAATAAAGAAAAAAGTTACAACATAAGAACTACTATGGTAGTCCATGGTTACATTTAATTAGGGTAGTAGAACAATGTAATTTCCCTGTATGCCTTGTTCCCCATAGAACGCTCAATGTATCCTAAAAGTACAATACCACCTTAACTACTAACCATGAGTGCTCATTACCATACAATATGCCACACTACTGCTTACAGCTCACGCCACCTAGGCGTTGCTGAAGTAAATCTAGAAGTGTTATTGTGTGTATAAAAAAAAAAGAAGAAAAGATTTGCATTCCTATTGCCTAGAAAGGTTTAACAATGTGTTGAAGTAACCATTATTTGAATGGCTGACTTGGGAAGGCCAACTTCACATTGCTATCAAATTAAAAATGTATTGTTTTTGTAAACCTTTGCATAAACATAATACATTTGCATTAGATGCACAGCCAAATTACAAAAAGAAGACCGGTGTTTCAGCATAACTAGTAAGCATCATATTTTTTAAACTATTAACCAGCCGCTACCTAAAAATCCTGGTTTCAAGACTGGAACAGTGATTAAACATTAACTGCAAAAACAAACACCTCAATTCTTGAAATCCCTGTTAAAAATAGACCAATATCAGTGATGCTGATTATGAAGCCCAGCTGCTCCAAACTGACCTTGACATTAGCTAGAAGTCAAAACAAATGCTTAACAAAAAAGTGTTAATACCACAAATAAATTGTTTCTGGTCATCCAACCACTGGGATCACTGGGCTTGTCAACCTCCATCCTTATGTGGATGGGCAGCATAGCCCCATCTCAACCAGAGTGAGCAGAAGATTAGAGAAAACTATAAATGGACAGCAAAATGCAACAGACTCCGTGACACCATGGCGAAAATTGAGAGTACTGTGAACTCGCGGTTCGGCCGTCTAACGACTTTAAACGAGGCTCCAACTATAACTAATGAGGCTACAGCTAACGTGATAGCGTCAGTTTACAGTTACTGCTTGGCAACCTTATGAGCTTTGAATGACATGCCGTTAGACCAGTAATATGCGTCGAATTATTGAAAATGTTATGCTTCCACCATTGCACGGCACAGCACTGTATATGTAACCTTATGCTGTAAAGTTGATCTCATACGGATTTATCCCTCCCATAGCATTCCGTTTACATTCTCTCTTCTGGCGCCTACTGTTACACCATGGGCGGAGCTTCAGTATTAACTGTGATCCTGTCTAAAACAGAAAGTCTAATGGCAGTCAATCTGATTTGGCTAGAAGCGGGAGAAAACACTTTGTAACAATAATTTTGACCTGAGCGTAATTTGATTTCTGTGACGCGTTTTACGTCAAGTGTATGGAACACCGTGAGTAAAAGTCAAAAACAGAACATCGCGAGTTTACAGTAGTGTAGAGCAATCGGCATGAAATGTTTTTCTTCATTTGAAAGATTCTTTTGCTATTCTAGGAGCATACCAAACATTTTAACAAAATACAAAATTCTGGAGAATGGAATCTAACATTTTCAAGGTCCTGTTAGGCTACGACCGTGACTCTGCAATTATGCTGTCCTTAACGTAATGCCTATAATGACAAAATGCATTTTGTCAGATGCTGCCTAGCTAGTGCATTTCCTGTAAAGTGCAATAAAAAGTTAAAGAATAAAAACAGCAATCAATGTAATCTACACAAAATATATACATTTTATAAATTACAAAGCATATTGCCATAAAGAGGACTTTGCATCAATATAAACAATAGAATAATATAAAACTATATAAATGTTTTATATCGTCATCACACACACACGTGCAGATATTCTGTTTTATATTTGTGTTAAACAGACGCAAACAACATGAGCCAATGTTTGCAGGATTATCTACGCATTCAACGTAACCCTCTTGCTCTTGCACTAAAGCTGTGCAAATCATTTAAATATGATCGCAATTTCGATTTCGGCTCCCAACGATCACAAAAACAGCACAATCAAGAATAAACGATTATTTTGTAGGTTACGTTTAAAGGGTTAAACGCTGTTACCGCTGCATAGTTGAATAGCAAGCGGCGTGCTTGATTCAATGTGGTGAAGTAGCGGAGCTACCAGTAGCTAAACAAACAACCAGGCTGACCATACGTCCTTTTCCCCCCGAACATGTCCTCTTTTTGGGACCATACCAATTTGTCACCTTCGCATCTCGAGCAAAAAAAATAAAAAAATAAAAAGAGGACAGATTAATTACACACATTTCCGTGTCGGCGTCTCGGTCTTCGGGATCCGTGGGTTAAATGCCTGTGTCAAAACACTTGGGATCTAGAATCACAAATAAACTAAAGCCTAAGAGCTTGTCAGGAAAATGTAGCCTACTATTTAATGAGACCAGGTAAAACTGCAGCAGAGGGAGGTTTTGTATTTCACTTCACACAAATTTCTGCAAAGTCCTACACAATCAGGTGGCACCATCGGCTGTCAAAACAAGTGCGTTTGAAACTTAAGGACAACAGGAGGGTAAAATAAACCATTCCCAGAACTGAAACACCCCAATATTGGTGGGAAAACCTCCATTAACCATTTCACTAATATTGGCATATTTCATTTAACACATGTTTCTCTTGGTATGAACAACATTTCAGAGAATGTCCTCTCAAAGGATGTAAACCACCAAGTCAACAGTGGCTATTCTTTGCTTATTACCTTGGTGCATTAGAAATGTTTTAGCATACAATTATTCTAAGACTCAAAAGAGGTAATTTCAACTACTTTCTAGATGACAGATTAGGCCTGGTGAGTTGAGCAACGTCATGAGGGGAGAGGACCTGTCTGCAAGAACCAAATATGGAGGAAACGCGTGCTGGCAGACACACACTCCCACCCTTCAAAAAGACACGCTATGGTGTCACATGGTCAGTGACATCAGATCCTGGAGAGTAAAGGCTCAGACAGTGGAAGCTGCCTGGGCCTAGCCATGCTGACACACATCCAAAGCCTGTAAGCCTTTATTTAGTATAATGCATATTAAGAAATAATATTTTGCCCTTTAATCGAGCCACGTCATTTCCACTATAGATAAAGATTTGTTTTGTGCTGTGCAGTACATACACTTGCCAAGATACTTCGTTGCACAACACACACACACACGGGAACTCAGAGCCTCTACTCTAGATTATCACACAGACATGCAAGTAACAGTATAGTATACATTCACTACTGCCCATTCAAGTGCCCGAACATGACTAAACTGTCCACGACTTTCACTTACAGGAACATGCCTCCAGATGTCTGAAGATACTAGTCATACTATGCATAGGTGGAGAAATCCTATAATATACATGCAATCATTTTCCTCTCCATAGCCACCTCTGGAAAGCAAATAATCAGTTAGTGCTCTCTTATTAACTTCACCTTTATTTAAAGACACACATTGGGCCTAACCCATTTTTCCTAAAAGAGGTTTAAAATAAATGTACTACTACCACCACCACCAAGATACAGTACTTTACTCAAACTGTGCAATCACCATTTAGGCAAATTTGACGCAAATGGACCACACCCACACAAGCCAAGAGTGTAATAGGGATGTGGCATTATCACTGCATCCAGACACAACCCTTTGAGATAAAACACTGTGACCTTGTAAGACATGAACTCATCTCAGGCATAGCAGCTGGGGGCATGTGTGTGGGGGATGCAGGAGAAAGAGGGAAGGGACAAAGTCAAGAGGAGCCAGAGCTAGAGTAGCAATTCCATTGGTTTTCACAGATGTAGCAATGAAAAGCTTATAAATGCATACATTATGTATTATTAATTCTTTAATGATACAGCAAGCTTTTGCAAACAGTGCTTGACAAATATTGTTCATGATAAATTCTTTTATTCAAATATGTATATATACATACACACACACACTCTAATGTTGCTATTTGCTGAATGTACATTTGAACACATTTACGTTCAACAAATATTAACATTTAAATATGCAGAGAGGTAGAGAAAGACAAGAGAAGCAAAACAGATAATTACATCTCTGCACATTTGTGAGAAAACCATGTTTGTCCATATTCCATAATCAGTAGCCAATAATAACTTACTTTACACACACACACACACACACAAAAATAGAATATACATAATAGGCTATTTGGTACTGCAGTGACATCACCTGAAGCTTTAGAGATCTTAACCACCCCATCTTAGAGTATCTATGTGAACATTGAAGTGTCATATTATAAAAAAAATAAAATAGCAATTTTATAACTGGATCATGAGTCTTTGAAACTCATTCAATATTAAAATGTGTCTTAAATATTGCATGTTATTATATATTAGATTGCATGTTGTTTATTTAAATTGGTTACAACTACAAGGTACAGCCATAGACTAATGTTGCTGCTTGTAGAACATAGGTCAGTGGTGACCTCAAACAAAAGAGCAACTCTGAAAACCAACATTAACCTACCACTGTTTAAGATAACCTCATTTACACAACTACAGCTAGGCTAATGTCAGCATTTACACCAGTGTCAACGCCAGGCTCCATTTATTTCAGTAAATATCAAACACTTGCTAGGAACCCAAGTTATTACCACTATCCATTGCATGAAATTGACCCATGAACCAAAACAAAATAATGCAACATTGATTACATTTTGTTGGGCCAAGACTACACAAATTAGGAGCCATGGAGGGTCTAAATCGATTTCAATTAAGGATTTCTCAGTTTATTTGTTTGAGCTACTTTGATAGTTATATAGACACAAAAAACCTATTACAAAAACCATCATCTAATTTGAAACCACTTTAAAAGCATATTGAGTGGCAAGCACTGTCCTGATCCAGGAAACACACTCTAGACTTTAACACCTTCATGTTCATGAACTCTGTGGGGCTACAAAAAACAAAACAAAAAAACTAGACTACAAAGCAGTTGCATTAAAATGCCAAAAGTAGTGGGGGGGGCGGATTCTTCAAACCAACAACAATGACCAGTTAAGGATGAATGCAAATCATGGAGAAGACTGATAGATGTAGAGACAAAGCAAAATTATTTATTTCAGGGTCAATACATTTAATCGGTTTTTAATTTAGATAGAATAAACACTGATATGAATTGGATTATAGGAGAGGTAAGTGATTTTGATTCAATACACTGTCAAATACAGTGAATATCTCCTCAGTCCACTAGCTGTCTGTTCTGTGCGAGTTGAAAAAGAATCCGCTGTTCTTACAAATCCTGGGCTCGGTAAATGGGAATACAAACAAAGTGGTGCTGATTGCGCCACACTATTACAGCCTTGGCAATGGGTGTAATAGGGGGCAGAGCTTCTGAGAGCACCCTATGACATGACACTCCTCTCTGAAGGGAAATGTGCATTTCTTTTGATGTCGAGTTCAAACATCATTCTCCTGAATCACTTACTACACCTTGAAGAAAAAGAGGAATTTTACTTTGTTAAAACACAAAAAAAAACATGTTTTTGTTAAGTACAAGTATGTTCCTCTCAAATTGTATACGTTTCACACCTCAACAACCATAATTCCAGGACATTTTGGAGACCAGTGTTATGCCATTCAAATTGAGACATTCAGCCCTCTTTTCCCATCCAAATTCAGTTAAAACAGAAGGAGCTTAATTTGCGCTTGTTTGAGAAGGCTTCCACAAACCCTAAAGGAATGCTAATTTGTCAAACTGGACAGTCACAGGTCAGCCTGCAGGTTAGCACTGTATGTCAACCTGATTCTATCATCAAACTGGCTACCAATGCATACATTAGCACAATGCATAAACCAAACCTGAACTGAATCTTAATAATGCCAATATAGAAGCTTATCATTTATATCAAAAAGAAAAAACATTCTTTGCATATGACACAATAACGTAATATCCACCACCAAAGATATTCTTGGCCAATCATTTTTTTTAAAAGTATAATTAACTGCAGTGGCCCAATAACATTGTTTCCTGCTCCCTGCCAGTATTCTACTCCCTCTCATGCATGCTAAAATGACCCCCCATCCATCGCTTGTTACACAATCTTCTACGTGACCACACAAGTGCTTTCTAGGGTACCATCCATTGACCAAAAGATGTCAGCAGAATCAATTTCATGTGTCTGACGTTGCAATGTGATGCATGTTGGGAAGTGGGATTCTGTCAGAGTGGGAGAACGGAATAACGCCAGCATTTGGTTTTTTTTGTAGCTTGTTTCAGCACATGAACACACTGAACTAGTGGGGGTGAAAAGCCAAAATAGACATTTTCAAATGAATCAATGCTGGAGTAGACAGGGCCTAGCAGTAGCAAATGGTGCTGCAATGTCACATTCCACTGGAGTGGGGTGTTCCATTGCAACATATGGAACACTTTAATTTACAGAGGCATTTGCAAACTAATTATCATTGCATGTTACTGGAACGGCCTATAGATTATGTAACAGTACTTTAACAAGATCAAAGGACTACGTGATACCATGTACCAAGATGTCTTAGCCCTTGTAGGTTAAAGTCATATAATAGCCCAATGTTGCCTTACAACACTATAAATAGGGTAGGGTTCGTTTCTACATTGAAAGGCTTTGGTGCCCTTAAGGGCAGACACACAAAGACATATTCAAGTAAACAGACATTACGAACTGAACATATACATATTTGAAAAACCAATAGAATTGTTGGGAGGGTCTCATGACAGTTCTCTTCAGTTATCCAGTTCATTTTGACATACATGGCAAGAAACCTAGCTTTCTGCTATGAAGAACACCAATCCTATGGTGGGGTCTTCCAGGCAGACTGTACCAGTAAAGGAGACATGTTGCAGCAGGACAGCCAGTTTCCCTCTGGTGACCCAGAGGGAATAAGACAGGCTCATGCATGACTATGTACATAAAGTACTTAAGACAAGAATACAGGGTCTATATCATGATTTTATTATGCGTTGGTGTGTATTTTGTTTCTATTCAAGTATTTTGTTTACTGTGGGGCTGCAACAACGAATAAATACATATGATAAAATAAACTGAAATTTGAAAAACTATTAGTTGGTTAACCCTCGTAAGGTCCTCTAGGTCAAACTGACCCAAATCACTAGCTCTTTGTGGCAGATAGAAGGCGCTAAACCTAATTCTTCAGCTTACACACACATATGATGTGCACTGCTGGCACAACAAGGTGTGTTTGAAACACAAGGACAACAAGAAGGGTAAAAGGCACAAAAAAAAAAAAACTACATAAATACGTAAAGAAATAATTAATAAATATATAAATACACTCAGCAATGACAATTGAAAAACACATCATACACAATCAGATGGCGCCGCGTGTGGCCAAAAACGAGATTTCTGAGTACATTACAGGGGTTAAAGGCTTAAATAGCTTAGCTCTTTTTATATTTCCGAACGAAATCATTTTGATCAAGGATTTCAGTTTACCCGTTAATGGGGATGTGATCAAATCCATTCTTGCGTTTACATGAGCCGTCGCAATTACGTCGACATAGCTGTTTATGCTAGCTGAACATGTGCACATTATGTAGCCTAATGTAACCAGTTCCGCTAGCAAGAAAGAAAAAACTGGTTAGCTTCTGCTGCAGACACATCAGGAAGACTGGACTGGTGCAGGGACTTACGGCTCCAGACGAAGTGACCGTAGCTCCCATCCCCTTATTTACACATGTTGCAATTGTTTTGCCCAGACTTTGTACAGTGACTGAGCAGTATACCCCATCGTCACCAATCAATTCGGCATTACAAGAACAGTAGCCTAAAGTTTAAAACAACGGTGCTGCTTACAGTAAAGTTTGAGACTTGGGGCATGTGCAGAACAACATAACTAGGATGCAACTGGGTTAAACTATTTACATGGTAGACTATTTCAATGGTTTATATTACCCCTCTTCATCCAAATGAAATGTCAAACTGTTTGGGACTTTGTTTGGATTGAGGTGTTTATAGGGAGCATTTGTATTCATTGTGGGCCTTTAAAATAGATTCCAATCAGAACATTAAAGATCATGTAAACACATCTCATGTCACTTATTTTTTAGCAAGCTACCTAATAAAAGTAATCTAAATAATTCTTACCAGATCTAGACTCCCATTTTACCTCTGTGATATTCAACTAACAATGTAAAGCTTATAATGATAATGTGTACTTACATTTATTTTCTTGCAGCCGTGCATTCTCAGAATTACATAAAATGCACCCATGACATTCATCTACTGCTATGGCCTTTAACCCTCACGCTGTCCTAAGGATTTTCAGCAGACTACCAGCAGAGGGAGCCAACCGCGGAATGTCATATGTCCGTGTTGTAGTTGGCACCCACTACTGGCGAGTGCACCAGGTCATTGTGACCCGTAGGACAGCGGGAAGGTTAAATAACTGTTTTGCCCTATAGAGATATTTCAAACTGCAATAGAAAAGTGGAAAGACTGGAGGTACTTCTAGTTTTTTTTAAAACATTTGACTGTAAACGCAAAAAACTGGAGGTACATGCACCAATTGAGATGCATTTTAGAATGCACTGTGTACACGTTCAATGACTGCTCCTAAAACCCCAATAATGTTGGCATATGCCACATACCTTAATAGCAATATACTACATTTGGAATAAGGCCCGTTTCTGAATATCCATACAGAATATGCTGTTTGCATGACCTGTAGCAAATTAGTGTGCATGGAAATGTACTCATTCTGCGTCAGTTAGTGGTTGAGCACTTCCACCATTACTAATGGAAACGTTGAATTTTGACATACTGAATAAACTTTTTTTTTTTACCTAACCTACTGTATACATGACATTCTTGACACCTTTGCTTAGGATCTTCTTTTCCAAAATATGTCACTTAACATGAACAGCATAAAACAACATGCTGTATATTACTAAACTTAACAGACTAAATCTTTTCACTCTGTTAACACAGATAGAGTGGGTCCCTTGAATGCCACTGTCGAAATAGTAATCAGGGCAATGTGCTAAGATGGGATAGGCACAGTACACTTGTTAACCAACTTTCCCTGTGGGGAACCAGTTAGATGTATTTAATCAGATTGGATCTCTTTTGAACATTTTCACAAAATGTAGAGAAAATGGCAGAGCTTACATTACAAGATCACACTTTTCCCACTTGTTTAAATCTAATGGAGCCAATATTATTCCTAGAACAACAGCATGGTTTATGCCACTGATACAGAGTTACAGCAGGGACAATGTTTTGGCCCCAAGCTCAAACCAAATGAGCCCACATTTGTTTAATTTTAAGATATTCTTTCTTGAAATACTGCTATTTAGTAAGATATTGGCATGGAATCAGCATCACCATGTCAGACATCTACAAAGCATTTACAAGAGTTATCAGCATGTGTCACAACAAATGCAATACAGACAATTCTGAGGTTGGATATTTCGTTGATTTCCTTACAGGTGTAAGACGCTAAACATAAACAAAAAACATGGGTGACTAACAAACTACTTAATAAGAGTGGCGACATATGCCATTTGGATATCAATTTACATGTATAACAGGTTTTACTACATGATATTATGTATTATTTTAAATAATACAGGGAAATAGACTTGTATGTCACCCTTTAGTTGAGGAGTAGTAGTACCGTTTACATTATGTGCCTCAGTATGGGGTATACAGTATGGGGAGCTGTCATTAGTCAAACAACTGCTTCTCCATGAAAGCCAGGGTAGATAGGTTAGCTCAGTGTTCACAAGGAGGAAATGCAACTTTGAGTTGTGTTCTATTGTACTTTCTCCTTGTAGATAATCTCGACATCCGAGTTGTCTGGAACAGCATTAGCCTGCCCTACCTTCTGGTTGCAAATCACCATGCCAGCTAAACACAATCAACAATGCCTAGTTACAATAATTTGTGGATTCAGACTACTTGCTTTATTGTGGTTAAAATTCCGCAAGCAATTTGGCTGCCCCATGTTCCAGAGCAGTCAGTGAGTGGTGTGTGGGGGAGGGTTTGACATGGCGAACTGTCGGGTTTTCGCCTACAGTGACACTACAAATACAACCGCAAACAGGAGATCCACAAATATATGGGAGTGCATGCTTAATGTGACTTGACAACTGAATACACAACTGCCCATGTATATATATGTAACCATATTAGAAGAAAACGGTACAGTGTCAAGAAACCACGTTGCTTTGACACAAAACCACGAGGAATCATGGGCTAGTCCACAGAAGTCTCCTCCCTATATGCACACACAAGTTTACAAAGCTGTGTTTCTATTAAGGCACGATTTGTATTGAGATTGCATTGTGCACCTCAAACGAACCAGACGCCAGTGTTAACGAAAGGGAGTGGTACTGTATGCGATCATGCGGCGACCCAAGCGATAATCAATCACCACTGCTAGCTTGCTAGCTAGCAACCACGTTAGTGCTAGCTGTGTACTGTACAGAAGCAGTTGTCTTGGCTATCATTACGTTGCATGACAACCCAGTTGTAAACCAGAATGTCGTCTAGTTGTAAACCAGAATTTCGCATTCGTCATGTAACATACGGGGATTGCAGAATTATGCGCGATCTAATAACGCATATATTTGATTAAGCATTATCCCCCATGTGTTTTCTAGAGACACGTGGAGGGGACACGTGACGTGCCATAACAAATCTGTTATTTAAAGTCAAAACACATGACTGGTGTATTGAGCTCTACTGAGTCATACGTTGTTTATATTGTGTACAAGTACAACGTCGACTATAAAATGTGTTTACTGGACGTTAATCTGATATCTGATGCTAGCTAGCCAGCTAAGGGCTTGGCGTCTGAGTAGGCCAAGGGATTGTGCTATTGTTAGCTATCGTAGCTAGGCAGCTAGACGCCTGCACTGCAAGCCACCCAGTCTAACACGTCCCGATGGTCATTGTGTGACAGGCTCAGGTCTCTTAATGGAGCGTGGAATTGTAGAAGCATACACAACACGGCTCCAGAAATCAACGCTGTCGAGTTGGTGGGCTAACAGTATAGACCCGCTGGGCACATGGTGGTCAGGCTAAACGATTATTGTTACATGTTTTTTATAGACAACTCAAGTTGCGGCACAAAACCTGAAAAAAAAAGACAATTTTGGTAGGGGGTATGAGTCCACGTCATGGTAAAGTACTGTCAACGTTGTCCAGTCTTGTCACATAAGAAAATTCACCTCGGGTAAAAATGTATTCAAACTCATAGTTTGGCCCGTCTAGCCTTCTCGGTTATTTATCCCTTACATGTCCATAAATGTGCAAAACGGAATAAACTAAGCGTAGCATTTGCAATTACACTAAGAACGCTTAGGCACCCAACTTGGATCCAGAAATAGCATAGGCCCTTTCTCTAAATATAGCGAGCTTGGTAGCCGCACGGCAGCCCAGCAATAGCCTGAGACCGAGCAATTTCAGGGCGAGTAAGCTTGTCAATGCAGCACAAAGTTATCTACACTTGGGGCTTGGCACAGCCCTATCACTCTTTTGACAGCTACATTGTTAGGAATCAGTTAAAATAAAATTACCTACACGGAAACCCTACACACATCGTCACCATAAAAACACATAAATTAGGATTGTACAAACCATGATGAGCTTGTCCATTCACGCTGACTACAGTCACCGCATTCATTTTCTTAGTCCACGGGTTCACCTTGGGCGGAGGAGCTTCAGTAAATTCCTTTTTGCTGCTTTTATCACCATCGTCGGATTGTTTCGAAATATCTTGATCCAAGTTGTCCTTTGCTTGGTTGTTACTCTCATCTTTAGCTCGTTTCGAGGTTTTCTCCTTGTTCGCAATCCCACCCTGTTCGGAGTTGTCTCCCTTGGCATTACTCTCCTCGTCAACACCCGTCGTCTGCTTCGCACCTTTATCCAAGCAATCCTCTTCATGGATCATTTTGCTCGTATGTCCATGCTCCTCTTGTTTGACAAGGGGATTGTTTGGCAGCAAAGCCTCCACCTGAGTGGCCATTTCCCCTTTTCGTCTCGATACCCCAAAATTCGGCCTCGATTCAAGTATGAAACTGAGGTATTCGACCGAATCGACTGGTCTCTATCGCTTCTCCACTCCACCCCTAGACCAAATCGTCTTCAGTCTAAGACGCAGAGTGGCGAATGTTCAATTAAAACATATAAAAAACGTTCAAAATGCCTATCAGAATTACAACGTTATCTCCTTCACTAACAGCAATATGGATGATCCTCACCACGCGATAAAAGGGTGCGCGCACGCACGGCGAAGGGGGAGTAACCACGTACGCTGAGTGCGCGCATTCGGGGTGAAACCTGAAACTGTATGACGCTGGTCTCGCCCTCTTGAAGGAACGCTTTTGTAAATCCAACGAAAACTACCGATTCACCATTCTCTACACTTACACACGTGTCTTTAACGAAGTAACACGTGGGCCCACATGGTCTGGTTGCATATTATAGCGATCTTGTGAAAGCTATCACATACCCGGGCAAGTATCATTATCCCAATTTAAAATAAAGTTTTGATGATGGTAGGAGTACATCTGGGTTAGTACTACTCAGTGTGTGAATTAATCTAGAAGCTGGCGATTTAAATGTATTTAGTCGTACAGTCTGTTATGAGTTCCATTGGAGACCCACTCTTCACATGTTCACAGTGCAGCAACTCAATCGTTTTGGCTACAGTGGTATCAACCTAGAGTTCTATGGTATCAACAACTGACTGTCAATGAATAAAAAGCCTAACAGTAGGCCATTTTGATAATTATGCTACTGTACAATGTTAACATTGGGCAACATTTAAATGTGTAGTCCAGGATTGAAAGCTACATATTTGGTCAATTTCAGCCAATATTTTCTCAGGCTCCACAGCTTTTTGTTTTAATATAGTTGAAATATAAACAATCTTTCTATACATATAATCCACCTTTTAAAAGAAAACAAGGTCCCTTTCATTTATCTGAAACTTAGGTGAGTTTGAATTAATTATAGACCATGCCAACACAAGTTATTAAAGGTTTATCAAGTCAGTATCATTATTGCTTCTGGCTATGCAGTGTACATTTATTTCGATATTGTTTATTATTATTTAATTGCAAAAGGTGTACTGTAACTTTGCAGAACATATGTGTGGCATATATTTAATAATGTGATCTCAAAGTTTGTAATAATAAAAAAAGATGCATTTCCACAGCAGTTAATGAAGACTGAACTCAGTACAATTCAGTTTTCTGGTCACATCAGCAATAATTACTATAGGAAACTACTGTTTTAATTTAAGGTAAGCTATCATGGAAACATGTTGTTGCTATTTGAACAAAACATTGGACACACATTGTGAAGGCTGGGATTGTGTTGTGTGGTGCGGTCTGTGCCACTTGAGCTCCCATATACAGAACCAGGGCTCACCATATGTATACGCTTACAATCACTGACTACATCTTTAAGGGCATTATAGAAGCTATCTTTCTGTGTCAGTGGAATGCAGAATGTGAATGACCATGCCGTGAAGTTTTATCACGATCTACTGTAGTGGCTGAAGAATTTGGAAAGATTAAGAAACAAACAGATAGGTGCTATTAAAAGCAAGAGCAAGAATGTTTGACACACCCTATTGTATTCACAAAACCAATAGTGATTCTTAATTTACACACACACACACACACACACACACACACACACACACTCAAATGGCCCTCCTACAGCTCTTGTTCTTACCTGTCCAGCTTTGAAGGGTGGAACCTTCAATACAGATATGAGACACTGTATCATTAAAATATAATTAACCCCAACTGCAATCACAATACACCATGCTTTTACAACTTAATGTATAGCTTTCTATAGTTCTTGTAATATCTTTTTATATGAAATTTAATAGCATTTATTTTACTGGTGAAAATGTTGTACATTTGTAATGGTAAATACATTTTAAAATATGATCCAACTATTATTTTACTGTATGCCACCTGGTTTCTGGTCAGCACATAAATACACATACATTCATATGTGCTATTTCCATGGCTAACCCAACCTAAAAAGAGGTTAGGTCTTGTAAACAACCAAATTATTTCCACTGTTCACTGTATCTTTGAGCAATTTGTCTGGCTCAACATCACAATTTAAATAAAGTCATGTCATGCCAAGTCATGCTGAGACTCTCTCTCTCTCGCTCTCTCTCTCTCTCTCTCTCTCTCTCTCTCTCTCTCTCTCTCTCTCTCTCTCTCTCTCTCT